>CAJNDV010031886.1:14461-53501 GCA_905221635.1 Symbiodinium sp. CCMP2456 | reverse complement strand
AGAGACAGAGAGACAGACAGAGAGACAGACAGAGAGAGACAGAGAGAGAGACAGAGAGAGACAGAGAGAGACAGACAGAGACAGAGAGAGACAGAGAGAGACAGAGAGAGACAGAGAGAGACAGAGAGAGACAGACAGACAGACAGACAGACAGACAGACAGACAGACAGACAGACAGACAGACAGACAGACAGACAGACAGACAGACAGATAGACAAAGCCTTCGCCGTCAAAGAAGCACCTCCCTTGAACCTCAAGCCCTCAATTCCGAGCTCCTTTCGAGTCCGTTGGCATGAAGCCAATGCTGCCCACAAAGCCGCCGAGTCTGAGTTCCGAGGCAAGCCTGCGCAAGGAATCTGGGACCTCCTGCACCCTTCGGTTTTGGTTCTTCCTACGAACGCAGATAATGGCACGACCCAATCCTGAAGCAAATGCAATAAACCAGTTTTCTTGAAAGTGACGGGTGCAGGCTCGTCAACACTGTGCTCAATCCGGATGAGCTAGCAGTGAAAAAAACGCTGCAATAAACTTGCGGAGAGTAGCCGTCGTAGTAGTAGCAATAGCGCATGTCTTCTTTTTAATCTATTCCTCCGGTTAGTAAACCCCACCCCTAACTAGAAAAAACAGACGTTCCCTGAGTTTGGTTTTAGTGCCGGCGGGGGTGAGTTTTAGCATCTTCACTGATGTCCTGGATATAATGTAAGCGGCTCTTGTGCAGAGACCCTCAACCTGAAGCTCTAAACCTCTACGTGATTATTGAACTGAGTGATTAAGCATTTCTCTTGCACGGCCTTTGTGGTTCAAGCCGGCTCTTCAGTACTTAAGTCACGACCTAGAAATCAGATAATTAAGCCATTACTAAATTACTGTATAAATTCCTTCATTGGCTTCGAGAAGCGGCTGCTGAAAACCAGCTCGCCAGACAGACACACAAACAAGCTCCGGGCGCCTTCCCCGAAAATGCCCTCTCGGGATTCGGTTTTTGAATATTGAGGTGGGGTTTGTTAAGCGGGAATTCGTGCTACTACCCAAAACAGGCAGACGTAGTTTACTAGTACTTGAATTAGTACTTGTGCGAAGACCAGTGCTCACACTCGTTGCAGTTCCCGTACTAACACTCCTCGTCGTATGTCGTTCTACATGTACTAGTGCTAATATTAGTACTAATGCTGGTAATTGTGCTATCATGTAGTGGTCTGAAATTTTCTTCAGTAGCAGTAGTCGCGACAGCAGCAGCAGCAGCAGTCGTACTAGTCGTTATAGTCGTGCTAGTCGTAGTGATCGTACCAGTCGTAGTCGTCGTAGTACTCGTGGTTAGTCGTAGTTAGTCGTAGTGGTCGTAATAGTCGTGGTGTTGGTAGTAGCAGTCGTGGGCTTGAGTCGGCACGCATCTCGAGCGTACCGAGCCGAGCTCTTCAACATTTCGGCTTCCCAACCCCGCCTGAGGTAGGTGTCCAGAGCCACGGTGCAGCCTTGCGAGGCACCACCCAGGAAGACTCGACGGCCGCCTTCCGAAAACAGGACCCACCCTCACGAAAGCCCATACTGCGCGTGAGCACGCTGAGAGCATGGAGCACGCTGATGACGTATACGCAATTATATACATATATGCACTTGCGGGTGTGTACTCAAACTGGAACAACTGGCAAAGGTGTGTGAACATATACATATAGATATACATATATGTATATATCCGTTAATGTATACGTATACGTACACCTACACATATACATACATGCGTACATACATACGTACATACATACATTCACTCATTCATTCGTTCATTCATTCATTCGTACACACATACATACATACATACATACATACATACATACATACATACATACAGACATACATACATACATACATACAGACAGACAGACAGACAGACAGACAGACATATGTATATTATACATATATATATGTATATATATACAAAAGTAGTATGTATGTGTAATGTGATGCGATGTGATGTGATGCAATGTAATGTGGTGTGGTGTTCTGTAAGGTAATGTGCTGTAATGTGGTGTATTGTAATGTGGTGTAATGTGATGTGATGTGACGTGTGCGATGTACAAGTGTATATATACCCAGCTCGCGCACATCCATGCTCGGAATTGGAGCACGACCAGCTACACCGAAGTCGCAAGGATGAGGCCCTGTTATGTGCATGTCGCCATTCTGGAATACTTTGCCCTGCTCGTCTGCAAAGCCAGCTGGAGAGGTGTGAGCTTCTCCACTGCAAGCTCTGCCATCCGCCAAATGGTCGCTTTCTGGCGTGCCAGGTCCATGCCCACAGGCTTTTTCGCTGCTTTGTGCGCTTTTGGGTAGAAATAATCGTTATCTAGTTGCAAAAAATGCAGCACCATGATTGTGCCAATGAGCCGTTGCCGCCTACATTCACGTGCTCTACTGCGTCATGCTTGTGCCAGTAGTTGTCACCTAGGTGAAAGTGTGCTACACTTACTGCAGACAGAGCAAAAGCAGACGTGGATGAGACATTGGTGTAGGTTGCCTACACCGGGCTGCTTTATTTGATCTGTAGGGGCTTTATAACAGCTTTAGACCATGACCAGGTCCTCCAGTCGTACTAGTACAAGCTCTGCAGCATCTGAAGGAAACTCAAAGCAGCTCGAAGAAGCCGCAATAGTCATGTTGAGTGCTTTGTCGATTCTGCGCAGATTAGTTGAAGAATTGCATTGCCGAATCACTTACTTCTTCTTGATTTTAATAAACTCGCTTTCCTGCACAGTTACAAGCTGTGCTACTGTTCTCGTGGTAAGCTACTGCTGCCACCAATCCGCACCCACGCATGTTACAACCCAACAACCGTCACTCACTAGCTCTGACATTGTGCCTCCAACGCGCTCGACCTCCCGGCGCACAACGGCGTCGAGGCGAGAACGCGTGTCCTGTCGATGTGTCCGGTCCGAAGCTGGCGGCTTCCGGATAGTGGATTGGTCAACGACAAACTGCCACCGCTAGTGCTGACAGAGATTGATACAGCCCCAAGTCATCTCCTCCTGTTCAGACTTTCCTGAACATGCCTTGCCCGAAGCCTGCCCCAGGAAGCTCGGCTCAACGCTGTTTCCGCTTCAAGAAAATCTGCTCAACCCCTGCACGGGGCAAGGTGGAAGTTGAGTGTACACAGCCACATTGTTGTAAATTTTCCCAGGTCTCGCTTGGAGGCTCCTGCAACGATCTCGCATCACCCACCTCAAGAAATTCACCGAGCGACACTAAACTAGAATGCGACTAGCGATCACAGCTGTACTTCCAGAACTGCAATCGGGATTAGAGCAGAATACACATCAGCCTCTGAGACGTACACAGCCCAACCCAGTGCAACCCAGTGGCACGATTATGCCGGGGCGACTCGTAGCCATACCTTAGCCAATCTGGATCATCTGATCCTAGAGTCGGTGCTGTAACAGCCTAACGCTACCCAGGGTACACACACTTGCATATACCATGATCGACAAAACATGCTGTATTGTGCCAGGGTTGCCAGGACGTGGCCTCCTCACCCCACGGTTGGCGCAGCTCTGGGGCTGTGGGCAACACTGCTCTGAGTCCTCCGTGATTCAGGGCTTCGAAAGCTTCAATCTACAATCCAGGGCTTGAAGCGACAGACAGAAGTCTCAGCTGTGAAGTTTCGGGAGCACGAAGCCTATGACAGGTGGCTCTTTGCTGAGATTGCAAAGGCATCAGAGGGCGCCGCGCAAACTCCCAAGTCCGGAACTCTGAGCGCAAGAACAATACGACTCGTGCAGAAATTTCTCACCGACCTGTCCCCAAAGTACGATTCCGGAAAAAGATCCTGTCAGAAGGGTTGCTAGATCCACATGCCCGTACACTGGCGTCCTCGAGCACGGTCCCCACCTGGGGCCCATGGCATACAAAAGCATAGCTGGCCCTTTGGCAGGTACTCCGAGCCTTAGTTCGTTTTCCGAGTTTGAAATATTTTGAAATCGTCAGTCTGCGACTCTACGATGGGATGAAAACAATGAGCCAGCGCCAAGAGGGAGAGCGAGAGAGAGAGAGAGAGCGCAGCATGTGGCAGTAAACTGGGGATTACAGAAATGGACAGACTTGGACGAAGTCCACCCTTGAATCGCAAAGCATGCAAGTGCAGTGTCGCTCCTGTCGCCGTGGCACGAAGTCTCCCTCCTTACAAGTATAAGCACCACTGTCACCATCATCGCCACCATCTAAACCGTCACCAGCGTCATCCTCTTCGTCTCCCTCGCCGTCACCGTCATCACCTTCATCGCCACAAGCATCTCATGAGTTCACATTAGTCACATTAAGTTCTCAGAAAGCACTTCGAAATTCCATGAAGCAGCTCTTAGCCTGGATTGAGCTGGCTCAGCCCCAAGCCAAGTCGGCAGTAGCCGTGGAGGTAGATCATGGTGCATGTATGCCTGAGCTGCACCAGGTGAGAGGACCAGAGTACCAGCTTCACGGAAGCAAGCAAAGTTTCGCATTCGCAGTCACCTTGCACCGGTAGTGTCCTACACAAAACAAGTCTGCCGGACAAAGAGAGACCCAAGGTACAGTCCCACGGAAGAGATGACAGAAGATAAGAAACCAGAACCCAACGAGTTTGTGTTTGCTTCGGTCTCGCACGGTGAATGTGGAAGCATGCGACCTATGACACTCCAGTGAAAGGGCGGCTCAAGTAAGTTGGTGCCCCTGTGACACGCGGCCTCCGCCAAGACCAACTGCTGAACTATCCGTGAACCGCTCTGGGTCTCAGGCCCGAGAAGTTTGCCTATTCCATCAATCTTCCGCAAGTACATTCTAAACCCTGAACCCCAACAGCCTAATTCATCCGTAATCCCGACTCTAAACCCTACATCAGAACCCTGACCCCGGCCCAAAACTCGGAGCAAAGCTAAGGGGGCAGCTCATGTCCGGCCAGGGGTTCCACCTCTACGTCGCGCCTAAGTGGATCATCCCGGCACTCTTAAAGCCCGCCCATGAGCTAGGAAGAAAACGGCGCCGGAGAAATGATACTGGTTTACGGCTTGAGGCTTAGAGTCTAGGATTTTGGCATCTCAGGCGTCCGACAGAAGCAACAAGGGATGCCGCAGCCCAAGGCGGAAAGGCACAGACCCCTCACGCTCTCCGAGGGCTTCGACCTGTGATTGTCGTATAGGCCCCTTACATAGCACATTACTAATTATGCATTTATTTTGTCATCACTTACTTCATTAATTCCTCAATATGGTTCAAGCCGAATTCTGCTCAACACTTACTTCAGTACTTCGTGGCCTACAATTATCTTAGAGCTCTTCGTGCTTGTAGTAATCAGCTCGATCCACGCACATAGCTATATGAGCGTTCGTACAATTGGCATTGCTTGTGTTGTCAGTATTGCTGCGACTATGCTTACTGCTGCTGATGTTATTGCCCCGTCCAACATCATCAAGTCTGCATGGAGCCAAAGTGCAGCTCATGATGTGAAGTGGGCATTGGTCGCCAAAGACTCACGAAATCATCCCAAGCCCCAAGCCTCTTGCCCGACAGCCCCGAGTTAAACGACTGCAACCAGCAAACACAAAACGGCCAAAGATTGCAAAGGCTAAGCGGCTGACCGCTGCTGTTTCTACCAAGCCTGTGGCCTATCACCCCGAAAGCAAGCCCTTGGCGTTCCAAGCAGCAGAGGATCTTCCTGTCTGGCTGACTGCGAGGCGCGTCGCCTCACCCGGGCCATCCTCAGCAGAGGCCAGTTGGGCTAAGCCTCGACACCCAGAGCCCAAGCCCGCTCGAAGCATGCCGAAGACAGCCCTAGAAAGCCCGTCAATCTGAAAGACCAAAAAGGAGGGTGGTTGGACCCGCCGAATGTTCCCAAGTGTCATAGTAGATGTACGAGAAAAAAAAACTGAGTGTCGCAACTTGCAATTTAAGTAGACAAGACAGCATAGTTCAGCCCAGCACGGCCTACCGGTCAGTAACCGCATATCATATTGATATCTAGAACTCCTCATGCTGGGCCACCCGGATTGCGCCCGACGTGTTCCAGCGCCTGAGAAACCGAGAGGTGAAACAGTTTGAAGCTTACAGCACCTACCAGTGAAGCGGGACTAAGCTTTGGTGAATCGGACTTGAACGCTTTCAGCGTCAGCTGGTGGATGCAAAGTTTCGTGTCTTCGGAAAGTCGCAGATTTTCCCTCCCCTCGGATCCCTCTACACCAGAGATTTTGCGGTTCGGCCAGGGAGATCATGTGTAGGTCCACATCGAAAAGACTTCAACCCCAATGGAACAGAATCGTGACAAATAACATCGAAAAACAAACTCCGAAAACACCCCAAAAGCTCCCAATGACCAGATCCAGTGGACAGGACGAAATCCTTTGGTGTGTCCACTAACGCAGACCCATGTCACATTAAGCAACGCTGCCGATGCCGCATCAATATACTGCAATAACACCAAAAACTGCCCGCCGCTGATCTTCAATAACTGAGTCCGAATTTCTCGCATGTCCAGCTTCCCAGTGCACACTGTCTAAATGCGCACGGTCGCAAGAAGATCAAGAGTCCCAGCGCTGCTGGCCATTGACTACTGGTAGGATGAACCCCAGAAGCCCAGGTGGCCTAAGACACCAGAGCCCGATACTTCCAAGGCCAAAGCAAGGATACTACTTGGCTCGGCACCCGGGGCCGGAAGACCAGCAGTACAAGCAGCGCTCATCGCTGCAGCCTGCAAACAGCAAAGAGAAAGCGTAATGGAATAAAGGATTAGGATTTAGGGTGGAATCTCGAAGCATTCCTGAGGTCCTGTGTCAGCAAACGAAGCCATGGACCTGTGGGGAATCAGGTTCCTCAAGTCTTCCGTTTGCTTCAACGCTGCTCTTCAGCAACAACACAACGCCGATTGAGCGTTCTGGATCTGACATGAACTGACGGGCCAATCAGACATCCTTTAGTATATTATCCAATATCATTATATTTGTAATACATTTCTACGCATTATAATACATTTTGTCAACAAAAACAAGCACAACGGAACCCTAGGAGAACCACGCGCACTTCCCCTTCTCCTTTTTGTGCGGAAGCGCGGAGGTGGCAATCCGAAAGGGTCCCCCCGAGCGATTTGGGGGCAAAGGCTCCCAAAGCCTAGGGTCCCTCCGCAATACTCCAAAAAGAACACTGGTGTGGCACTGATGTGCCTGGCACGAAACAAGTCCCGCGTTTCGTTCGAGCGAATGGGGGAACTCCCGGCCTCACCGCGCACCACTCGGGCCATAGGTGAGGGAGTGTTGCGAACCAGAAGGAATCAGATTCCAGCACTAGGTGTATAAGGTGAAAGCCGCTCAATAATAAAGTGACACAAAGCCGGCCCTCCGGATTGAAGCCCTGGCAGTCGAGGTGCGAAAGCTCGTCCGCCCACTGGTTGAAGTCGCGCTTCACGTGGGAAGGAGCCAGGGTACATCGCTTGCGGTGAAGAAGGAGCATTAGTTCCATCAGAACTGCCGCCAACGGCATCTGGGACTTCCTGTCTCGGGGGAAGTAAATGTTACCCTGGTTGTCAACCATCTAGTGAATTGAGGAGGCCCTCCTTCTCCGGGCTCAAGAGGAGGATGCTCCAGATTGCCGCCCCGACCCCTTTCCGTTCTGCTTAGCGGAGGCGCTTCGAGCGGTCCGGGTCAACCTGAAAGGCCTCGTCGAGGGGCAGTGCCGTGGGCTCCACCCGCTTCTGGGGCTGCTCCTCAATGATCAGTTGGAACGACGTGTGCTTCCCTCGGTGCTGGCCAATCACCTGGATAAAGCGGCTGCCCCTTCTGTTCGCGTACCCCCCTTTTGAATCTCCGTTGGTACGCTCCACCAGATCCCAGGGGCTGATGCTGCTGAGGACAAGGCCACACTCCATCTTCGCCCAAAACGTGCCTCGTAGACGTTCCTTGACCCATGGTGCTTCTTCTTGTAGTCCAGGGAGGCGACGCTGCTAACATTGCCGACCGTGATCTCAAGGTTACAAACGGCCCCGGGAGGATGAGGGTGCTCCTTGGAGTCCTGGAGGTTTCCATGACCACCGCAAGGGCTCCTCGATCAGAAGTGCTTGACCGCGAGGAAAGCCCCCATCTCTTGCAGATCAGGCGCCACTCCTCACTGGAGGCCGTGCCCTCCCGGAGGAGTTCCATCGCCTCTTCCCCGGCCTCTTGAAGTGCGGGTCTCCCTGTAGGCCGCTTTGCTCCCACGGGTTGTGACACTCATCATCTCACATGCTGTAGGGGTGGGGCCGTGCACCCCCAACAAAGTCGTCAAAGTCCAGGTCTCGTTTCACCGGGCTCCCATCGCGAAGAGCGGTCCCCGCATGTCCGATGGCTTCCCCGCGCCGGTGTGCACCTGCAACCCATCATCCGCACCATGACCCAGGACGAGCTGGTGGAGCTTTCAACCGTGTCGGCGTCGAGAGGATGATCGAGAATGCTCGAGACCTACACATCGCGAAAAGACAGCCAGCGCGAGGTGCTCTTGAAGACGCCGGCCGCTGTGGGTCGCCAGGGCATCGGCGGTGAAACCTGGTCCCCACAGCCAGGCAGACAGCCATCGGACAAGATGTGCCCGCATTGCTACGGAGCCTGGGTCCCGGGTGCCAAGTGCATGCTCTGTGACTCTGTGGGCAACACGCCAACCTGTGGACATGGCACCCTCCTGGTGGACATAAAAAACAAGGGCCAGGCGTGGCGGATGCTGTTACGCAATGGCGGCATCACCCGGGAGCCCCACCAGGACGTGGGTGCCTTTGGCCCAAGTCCTGAGGGACTTTCCCGAGGCAGCTAAGTTCCAAATTTTGGTGAATGTCTCGAACATGGCGCAGCCCCTCCCGCTGGTCAGGGGGAGCAGAGCTACAACAGCGACGTCGTGCCAATCTACCAGCAGAGTGTCTGGTGAAGCCGTGACGCAGACCCCGCGGCATTCGAGGGCCGGGCCGAGCGACCCCGGGCCGAGGTGAAGGTCGCGGCCAAGATGGTGCAGAATCCCGTCCGAATGCCGATGAAAATGTGGCGGTACTGTTGGAGATGCAGTGAAGCCTGACCAAGAGGCTGGGTGCAGAAGTTTTGAGGCACATAGACAAGAAAAAGTTCAGGAGCCTGCCCTGCATGGATCTTGAGCAGACCATCCGAACCTTTTTCCGTGCTGCATAGGATTCGGGGCAAAGGGCTCCCTGTCAGCCCTGGAGTCACCAGTGCTGCCATGGCGCCAGTCACCCCACAGGCACGGGCGGAAGTGCTCTTCGTCCAGGGCGGACTCGGTCGTCTCGGAAAGGCGCGGAGATGTGCATCTCCTCGTGCTTGGCAAAATCTAAAAACATCGTGCCTGGTGATCGCCAAAAGCGTGGCACCATCGATCTCCCGCAGCCCCCTTGCTGCCGCAAATTCCTCAACAACGGTCCAAGCATCAGCGGGGTAGCTGTCGCAGCCATGTCGAGCAAAGGCGAGCGAAGGGAAAGTTTTCAATCACAGAAGTGGCGTGCGGGAACACCAGTCGCTTGAGCCATATACTGACATTCGCCATTGCGACTCAAGCGTATTGCTGACATAAGGCATTGCCCTGGTGCTCACTGGTTCAATTAGCCATAATGGAATATTTTTTGGTGTTGCCATGCAAAGTCACCTTGCTCAGAAACTGCTCTGGGGTGCTTGCGAGCGCTGCAAAGCGCGGTCTCTGAGTCTGATGGCCGGCTCTTTGGCGATCGACCTGTGAATGCTGATGCCACAGGGTGCTTCTTGAACTTGCAAAGCCTCCCCATTCCTTCCAATAGCTTGCGATTATCTTTACCAATGCATGCCACTGCTACCCCAAGGCCCAAGCCCCCTCTTTGCCTCGCCCCACAAGCCCCATGGGCTCGGCGTGATCGTACAGCACAGCCGCCAAGGGCCGGAAGAAGCAAGGGGAGGCCATGCCATTGGCCGTCACGGGACACATCGGCACTGACCACCCGCTTCGAAAGCTGGGATGAGGGCTTTGGTCATCTTTGGTCTGGGGCTTTTCATTCTACCTGGGCTACGTGGCTGCCGTTGTAAAGCAAGTGCGTTGAGGTGCAGTGTCTCTAGGCTACGGTGGGAGGACTTTCTTTGTGACAGGATGCTAACCGGATCCAGTGAGCTAAACGGGCATCAGATGCAGTCGGGCTTGGGGGAGATGTGGGTCTCTTCGATCCTCAATGGCGTGCCCAGTCAACCGTAAACGACGCCACCCGGACGATTCCCTTCACATCGAGGCATTGAAGGCCGTCCAGTCCTGACTATGCCGTCTCTAGGTCTTGCGCTGGCTGCGAGTTTCACTAGACACGGTGGACTCCGCTTCCGCCTCGCCGGCGAACTCCGTCTCCTCAGCTTTGCAACACGTCCAGGCTTCGCATGCTTCTCAAGTCTTCAGGATGCAGTGATGGCAGTGGCGGATTGGCGGCGGCGGTGGTTTCGTGGTGGTGTTGCCCTTACACGGCTGCCTGCATTCTCGTTTGTCGCAGTTCTGATTGCAGAATTGCTTTTGCATCTGCAAGACTTGGTCTTTTGGCTGGGAGGGCATGGGTTGGCAGGGGTTCACGGCAGGATGTCACGATCTTCTTTTCGCGAAAGTGTGAGCTCTGGCCATCACCAATCGCCCAAATACCCTCAGACCCCTTGCGACCAGATGGAAGGCTGCCCAGCATCGTCCGGTATTGCGACATGGATCAGATATGGCGACGTGCTCAGACAGTCCCAATATACTCAATATGCTTCATGCATTTCACACAAAACCTGCGGGTTGAAAGCAGGCTAAGCGTGCATCTTGAAAATCTGAGGCTCAGAATCCTGCGAACCTTAAACCTGCCTTCGTTTCAAGCTAGTACCCTTTTGGGCCGAGGCAGCCAACTTCGCATCTCGCCTGTCCGACGCCGCAGTTCATCTGATAGCCCTAAACTTACTCTGTCAGCTCTGACCCTGCAAACGGGAACTCACTGTGGATGTGGACCCATCCACAAAAAGGCCCCCTGACCACATGATGAGAGACAAGGCTGCATTATGACAATGCGCAAGCCACTGCTACAGCTCTATGACAAGCAACGCGCCGCTGCCGTTGTCCTCATCATGTTGCCTTTACACTGCATACGGCAACATTGTGTCTGCATGCACTTGCCCATACAAGCATACATAGAGACCTGCATGCACTACACAACATGCATCAAGGGCCCGTGCCTGGCATGGGAGTGGCCCTGATCGAAGTGGTAAGATACCGAAATCTGAACCGCATCGGCAGCTCCTGACGCGTCGAGCGAGCATCCGAAGAACTAAGCTAAGTGTGGTTTGGATCATGTCTTGCCCTCGGAGATGCTGCATTTACATACTTAAGTACGATTAATTGACCGATGGAACCCTCACTGCACGATAGGCTGTCGTGTGGCAGGGTTTTCGCTCACCACACGCAGAGACTCACACACAGCAAGGACGGATTCATACAGAGGACGGACGCAACGCAGCGATGCAAACACCCAGAAGCACGACTCGAGAGAATGCAGTGATGCGTTCGCTGCACGGCTGCCAATACCGCTACCACTGCCAAGAAAACACTGGTACTGCTACTGCTACAGCTAAATCTGCGATAACTGCTAAAAATTATATTGGTAATGGTGCGAATACTGCAGCTGCTACTGCTACTGCTACTGCTACTCGTTTCTAGGATCGGGGACTTTATTTAGGTTCGGAACGGAAAGATATGCCATGGAGATTCAATCACGAGGTGTGCGAATCATGTGATTTGAACCGCGGCCGGCCGGTGAGCTAAGAGAAATTGCACAGCTTTGGAACGCCGGAGAAAACCTCCGTGCGTGGCCCAGTAATGATTGCTGAAGAACGAATGACTACGTACAAAGGCAGTGGAAGCTGCTCTCAACATCGCAACTCCCAGGCACTCTCCCGGCAACGAATATGCCTGAAGAGTCGCAGGAGCCGTCCTGTGTATCGAAGCTGGTCGAGAACCCCATGCAGCGCCCGGTGGACGAACTCGCGGGCAGTGCAGTTGAGCTGTTCGACCTTAGTCTGGGCCGCAAGGCCTCCTAAAGCAAGGGCTGATGCCTCTTAGTCGGCAACGAGGTCATGAGCGCTTTACACTGCCGGGTCACGCAAGGAGATTCCTGCTTCGGGGTCTTGCAAGTCAAGCATCTTGTGAAAACCCCTTTATCTGCTCAATAGATCTCCATGCAGCCGTTAAGACGGGGGCATCACTGACACCTAAATTCCAAACAGTGATCCCGAGCTCAAACGCTGGTCCCCACAGGCTCCTTTCCATCAAAAATTCAACAAAAGAAAGCAAGCCCGACGAACAATTGCACATCAAGTCAGTTTGGCTCAAGTTGTTGTGCTAGCCCGCCAAGCCGAGCGCGTGCAAACCCAGCTTGTCGACAGAGTGGTGAGAACAGCTAGTTGCCACAAGGCGCCTTGATCCTTGCAGTGCTCCCTGAGTAGCACAATGAACAAGCATGCAGACGACACAGACTTTCAGGGAAAGCACACAAGTGAAAGGATACACGATAGCTCAGAAACACAAAGCGAGAGAGACAGGACAGAGAGAGCGAGAGCGAGAGTGGGAGGGGAGGGCATGAGAGGTTCTGCTGCAGTCGGAGTCTTTGGAACCAGAACCCAAGGCTGGCTGTTCAAATCCCGAACCCTAGATCCATGAGCTTGTACTGAGTGGAGTGGCAAACACCCTTTGCTCAAGGATGGCCGAGGGGATCACCGATCTTTTCCGCCGCTTGCATCATCCACACCCCATGCAACGAGCAATGTGAAAACTGTAAGCCCCTTCGCCTGACAAACCAACCTCCGGCGTAGCACGTCACAGTGCTCAGCCAGCGGCCACTCCCATCACGGGATCTTTGAAGGCACCTCGGTGTTTTTGTCAGTCTCTTGCCTCCTATATTCGTATGGTCGGAGGTTACAGTACACGTAAGTACACGTAGCTTATGAAACATAGATGCGCACGTGACATATAAGTACATGTGCAGGTATGTGTATGTATCGATAGAGGAAGAAAGAAATATAGATAGAAAAAAGACAGGCAGATAGACAGACAGAGAGATAGATAGGCAGGTAGGTAGATAGATAGATAGATAGATAGATAGACAAATAGATAGATAGCGAGAGGGAGAGACAGACAGACAGACAGACAAACAAACAAACAGACAAACAGACAGACAGAGACACAGACACAGACACAGATGCACACAGCAATCCAAACAAAGGATGCAGCCTGAATCAAAAGCCCGCCGGTCTGCACCCAGCTTTCAGATCTCGGGAACGACAGGATGTCAACCCACTGCTCGCTTCTGCCGCTCACAGCGCCCGCAGCCCGGGCCTCCTTTTGGTGCGAGTCACACCATTTCAACCGCTTGTTCAAATCTATATTCCTCAGCTGAAACAGCCGCTCAGAATCGCTGGTAGCACTGCATAGTTTCAGAGTACAAGGCTGAGACATCTCGACTCTGCGAGTCTACTGTATGTCCTGACCAATCCACCTCCTATCAGAAGAATCTCCCAAGAAGTTTGTTTGAGCCACGGTGCATCTGGTGCAGGTCAGAAGCGGCAGCTTGCCCTCGCAGACGCTCGACACCGCGAAAAAACCTCTGAGCCGAGAAAGGTGCCACAATCATCCGTTTGGTACACATCCACAAGTGCAAATATGTCCACTTGCAGGCATGTGTGCTTGTCTGTGTTGATCTCACCGTCGTTCTCATCGTCAAGAATGCCAAAAAGCATTTCCAGGTCCTCGTCTATGCCCGCAACTACCCGTGTTCATCAGTTTCAGAGGGCAAGAGACGACAGGTTCTAGAGGAGCGCAAGCTCGTAGGTTGGGCTCAGGAATGCCTGGTTAAATCCAAAGGCGAAGCACCACGCGAGTGGATCAAGTTCAGTGCATCTTCGCCCGTGCGAAAAACACCGCCAAGAAAATGTCAAATTGTTGTGGGTATAAGTCGCCCCCCTCATCCGAAACAAGTTGTCCTGGTGCCCTCTGGACAACATCGCCAGGACATGTCGTGTCCGATTGGGACAAGACAAGCCAAGAGTAAATTCATTTGCGGCCAATCTGTGACTCATGACGGCGCATTTGGGTCTCGCCGGTTAACTCGGCTGATGTAGTATCCGGTTGGGCTGCATAAGACTGCAGGGGCGTTCAATATTAAGGGCACTCGATCCTTACTTATGGCTTGCATGGCACTCCATACCAACAGTAAAATGCTCCGCTCAGAAGGCTCAGAAGCTTCGAAGCTACTGACCAGCGTCTGGAAGATACCAAAACCCTTGAAGCCTTATTGCGGCCTTGCCTTGAAGGGTATGTGGAGCAGCTTCAACCGGTCTTTGACCCGATGATTGCCTTGCAGCCGCGGCCCCGCTCAAATATGTCGAATACCACAGCCAGCCACAGGAATGCAAAGGCCCTACACTCTATCTGTACATTTACACTGTCGGACACACTGGGAAACACCGAGATAAAGGGAGATAAAAGGACTAGATATTGATTACCAGCCGTACCTAAAATGAGAACAAACTCGAGCATCCATCTCCGGAACTCCCTCCAGCATCCGGTCCAGCTGTCTGAAATGACGGCCGCTCACACCCAAATCGGTGATTCCGGGTCTTCTCCAACCCACTCGGCACATTCGAGCGCGTGCCCGCACGCCCACATACACAACCACAAATACCCACCCACCCGCGCACACGGACACACAAACACACACGGAGACGGTGGATGTAAAGTGATGTACAGTGATGAAAGCTTTCGGCTGCTGCGTCCATACCTGAGCAAACCTCAGTGTCGAGACCTGTGGCTTGCAGAACAGATTGCAGTTTTGTGCAAGCGGCGAGGCTAATCAAGGCGCAGCGAAAACGCTTGATGCCATCTTATGTTCATCACCACTTTGCCGGTACATACCGGTGGCCGACCGGTGCTTCCCCCATCCTCCCATAGCTTCGTTGCGTCAGATGATGGGCCTGACGCCCTTGCTGATCGAAATTCGCAAGACATCCGCAGCACCCCAGAAACCTTTAGCTTACAATCAAGGCTGCCACACACACACACACACACACACACGCATACTCCAACAAGAAAACAAAGCGCGCGCACACCAGAACACCGCACAGATCGCCAGCTGCAGCAACTGAAACTCTGCAGGCGACTCCAGCATCCCACAGGTCGAGCGCACGTACGCCCGTGCGCTTCACGCGCTTATTGGCATAAAGCTTCGATCCGAAGCACGGAAGGACGCTTGCAGTTCGTCCTGCCCCATGGAAAGGAACGCTCCAACTGTTTCGGGCTGTTTCATCATGATTCGGTGAACAGTACATGACGCCAAGTCCTTGTCAATCCGTCCAGACTTGTCGGTGTCTGCTGCTTCGAAGATTTCGCGCATGGATTGCAGCACCTGATTAAACAGACCCACCGACATGAGCTTCCCTACATGCATCTGTTGGCAAGCCAAGTGCCGGGCCAACTTATCAATTCGCTCCTTCACCTCAGCTGAGTCAGCTACGAAGTTATGCAGGATCATCCCTGTCTGGGCCGCAATGCATTTCCCAGGGCTGCCGATGGAACGCAAGTTGCAACCAAAACCGAGCTGCCTTCTTCTCTCGATCTGCCGTAGCTCGTGCGCTTGATAAGGTGCTCTCCTCGAAGCAGGTGTTACAGGCTCGCACGAAGAGTCGCAGCTAGCGGATGTTTTTTAACGAAGGAGTCGCCTGAATGGAGGGTCAATTTTTGAGCCCGCATGTTGTGGGGGTTCAGACGAGCGTAGCTTCGATCATCTTCTGCTTGCATGGTAGGTCTGTGCTACCAGGCCCAAAACCATAGCAAAGACGACCTTCTGCAAAGTATTAAGAACATGTGCTTGGCATGAGTTCATGTTTGCAAATGCCCGAAGCAGAGGTGCAACACAGGCTGGATCCAACATCCCAGGTTTCAATCGTCAATACCTCCGATACTCGCACTACCACAGCATCGAACCCGACCTATCATGACTTTTCTCTTCACGATAATCGCTTGAGCGTTGGTCATCAACCTTACCACCTTACCCTCTCCTTCGCGGCATCACCATGGCCACCACGGTGGTCATATGTGGTCATCATCATCATCAGCATCAGCAGCAGAATCATCCTGGTGTTCTTCGTAAGGTTGGCAGAAGTCGGCATTTCATCGCCGTATCCGCTATCAACACCATGCACCATCATCACCAGCACGTCGTCATCATGATGGCTATCATCATCATCATCATCATCATCATCCTCGACATCATCGAGCTCCCCAGAGCTGACGCAACTTAACCTCATGCCTGTCAACCCTGTGCCATCGCTCGACATGGTGTCCGCAAGAGTGGCCGAGCAACTGAACAGACCAAGCATTCTGGCATGAAGGTCCACTGCAAGTCGAACCACTCTGCGAGGCTTTATTGCAGCCGGGCCGCAACGACGACACCAATCACGGAGTTCATCAGAGACTCAGATCAGAAGTCAGGAAATGGGGACTAGGTGCTGGTTCTGAACCCCCGTCCCCCGCCCCCAAACCCCACCACGGACTGGGATTATGGGCGTTGGAATCAACCACAGTCGCCTAACGAGAAGACGGGATCAACCACCATGGCAGGGGAGGGCCGAGGGAGTCTGATTAGAGATATGAGAGCAACCACCATCGCATAATGAGGGGGCGAGTTAAAACGTGGGATCAACCGCCATCGCCTACTGATCAGGGGGCGGATTTGAGACATGAAATCAACCGCCATCGCTCTCGGGGGAACGGGGTTCAGGTGTGAGATCAACCACGCTCGCCTGATGAGGGGCCATGTCTAGCTTTGTGATCAACCGCGCTCGCCCACTCAAGATATCGATCAAGCGCCATCATGTAGCGAGCGGTCGGGTATAAGACATAAGCTTAACATAGCTTAACTGCCATCTCCTAGCGGGTGGGCGAGTTGACATGGGATCAACCACCATCGCCTAATGAGGGGGCGGGTTTAAGATAAGGACTGACCAGGCATCAACCGCCATCGCCTAATGGGCGGACGGAAAGACATCAGAGCAACGGCACTCGAGGGCTGGGCGCAGGATAGGGGATCCACCGCACTGGTGCTTTGGGGTCAGATTTGAGATATGAAATCAACCGCCATCGCCTAATGAGGGGCCGGGTTTATAGGTATGAGATCAAGCCCTGTTGTCTGACGAGGGGGCCGGTTTGAGATATGAAATCAACCGCTATCGCCTGATGAGGAGGCGAGTTTACAACGTAGGATCAGCCTCCATCGCCGAATGGTGTGGATTAAGACATGAGACGACTGCACTGGCCCAATGAGAGGCCGGGTTCAAGATATGGGATCAACATGGATCAACCGCACTGGCCTTTAAACAAACTCTCAAGCTTTCATTTTTTCGAACTCCCAACTTCTCAACCTTTAAACTTTTCGATCTGTCAAACTCTCGACCGACCTCGCTCGGAATCATTCGTGAATTGACTGGGGGACCAGGTGTGGGAGTGACGGGGTGCGAGGGTGCGAGGCTAGTGGGCTGGTGGGCCAAGCGCAGCGGGGAGTGCGACTGCCTCCCCCGAATTCGCGCATAATCTCGGCCCACTGCATCTGCTGTATCAAGCCCGCAAATCGTGCAGCTTCTGCTCGAGTGGCGCTACAACCCATTCACATGTTTGGTCTCATGACGGCCTCTTGAGTATACCCCGGCAACCTGCAGCCACCAGGCCTTCCACCTTTCATTCTAGCCCGATTCGGTCATATCCCGCACTCTCTCCATTCTCAGGGTGGGACCAAGCTGGCAACCGTCAGGAAGCAGATGAACACCACCATCAACCCTGGATTCCTCGGCGCATGGCTTCATTCCACGCCTGCACCCTCGCTTCCGGCAGCCAGTTCAAGTCGGTCTGTGCAATGGCGGCTGGGGCAAGAATGCTGCGGCTACAAGTCTTGTCTCATCATGCAGCTATGGAGCTCTTCGACGAGAGGCCATCTGAGCAATCCAGCAGGCTATGCTTGAGCGAGGTGAGCGGGTATGGGGTAGCAGTCCGACAGGGAGAAGATGCTCAACATGGTGAAGCGGGGCAAAGCGACGGTGCATAAGAACTGGCGGCCTCCCGATTCTGCACACAAGCACCCACTAACTTTGTGCACCGAGCCACACCAAGGAGTCCGACCACTTGTCGCGCGTCACAACCTGCCGCTGCCACATGCGAATACATGCTCCAGCCTACAAAGCGAGCGGCAGTCGTGGCACCGACAAGACGGCAAAAGACTACAACGAACGAAAGATCCATTTGTAACAACGCAATAGTACAGGGTTTGCAGGGGCCTCCCACCCATCCTCCCCAATCCAACGATGCAGGCAACTCTGCACCCAGGTGGTTGGGACTTCAAATCTCGACAGTATTGATCGACTAAATACCCGCGCTGCCTGGAACAGGGAGTACCTGGGCAACTGCAATGCAGCGACTGCGACACGGGCAGAGCTGCAGCAGCCACAAGCAGGGCAGACGACGCAAACCACCTTAACTCACCGAAGGCACGACATTCTTCCTGCTTCCAAAGGCACGAACTGCGGAGGACACTTCCCCAGTACCTTGAACAACATACGTGCAGAGATATGCAGAGGCAGAGCCGAAAACGAAGCGCGCGATCGCAAGATCGTCATCATGTCAGTGACTCCAGGGCAATGGGTCATGTTAGTTGCCTGACCTGAGGTTAAGAACATGGGTTGCATCAGAGGTGGGGAACCAGCATGGACTCGTTTTTAATCTGTGACTGCTGTGACTTGTTGGTCTTCTGCTCAATCTTGATTGCAGGTTGCTCATCGAAGTCCCACTCTGCACGATCCAGGTTGAAGTCCTCAAAAGCTGCTTCTGACCGGGTTGGGGCTTTAGGCAACACTTCGAAACCTGGCCAGCGTAGTCTCGCTCCAGCCGTCTTCGATAGCACCAACACTCCCGAGACATGAAGCATTGCCGGCCCTCTTCTCGTTCCTCTTTCTTCTGATCCAGCACCGCCATGGTGACCCTGAGCGTTTCGGAAACTCTCGCGATAGCTCCATGTTTCAAGCTCAAGCTCAAGCTGACAACCCTACACCCTTTCTTGCATGAATATGACCGAGGAACAAGATGCCGCAGACCCAAATGACCCCGATGATCATGACGCCGACCCAAAAGAGCGTCCTCGGGCGGCATGATAGTATGTAAACTCACCCTGCGCTTCCGTGCAGGTGGCAGTCCCGAAACACAAGCATTCCCAACGACATTCGAAAGAACATGTGGCCCATCGTGTGGCCGAGGATGCGAACGCTGTCTGAAAGGGTTGTCCACACATGCACGCGGCATGAATATGTGCTTGAAAGCTCGGGCCACAGTCCAACACAGATTGCAAGTGCCAGCCTGAATGTTTCTCTACCGTTCTTGGCACGGCTCCACATGGTCTCGCCGAGTGCGGAGACGACTAGCCAGAGTTCCCGAAAGGATGCATTGAGCTGCACTTGCCTTGGCAGCAGCTGATTTCACAAGCATCTCTTATTCGGTTTGTCATTGACCATTTGGCATAGTGGAGCCGGGGCAGTGCGACTCAAGTCACAAAACTACTGAGGTCGGAGCTTGACGGCTCGAAAAACATGAAAGATCCTCTCGGGCTGAAGTTGGCCGAGTGCAAGCGCCGGATGACGCCATGTACTTTAGAATCACAACTTGCAACTTGCCTGAAGGCACTCGCAAACTTCAGGTTCGAGATGACGCCGAAAGGGGCCAGCAGCCAAACATCGACAACTCGTAGAAACACCTGGGTTAGTTTAAGGCTTTTTTAGGCTCCGGGGTTGACCGAGCACGTCCTAAAACTCGGACTGTCTTTGCTATCCGCCTCGCTTGCAAGCAGGCGGCGAGCAATGTGTCGATGCAGTTCACGAACTCTATCCTTCAGAGGCTCCGACCGATCAAACTCGCAATCGCAACTTCCACGCGACGCGGCGACTCTCGAATGCATATTTCGTGGACGGGATCAACTTACAGGTGGCTGCCAGGACAGCTGCCGCGCAGACGTAATCTGAGAGCCCGACGGGATGAAGTCCTGGTCTTCCCCAATGCTTCAAATTGGCAAAAAGGCGTGCAAACTGAGCTCTGGCTGCTGAAAGGACTAGCGAAATATCTGACAACCAGGAGACAGCATGCATAGTTACAGTAGGCGTTACGGTGACAGCATGTCCACTCGAAATCTATGCTCAGCAGATGGCACGTTCTCAAAGCAGATGCCCTCCTAATGCGCAACAAAACTAAACCTTTCTCATGCTCATGCAGTGTCTTCCCGGTCCCGATTCGGTGGTCCAAGAAAGTACAGGCGTGGCCCTGTAGCGAGAATTCGAATTCCCACATCCAGAACGAAGAGTGCCTCGGCTCTGTTGCTGCGGATCCGATTGCGCGAGACAGTCCAGAGGTAGCTTGTGTGCAAGGTACCATTGCTCGCAGGCCGCCTGTAAGTGATGATAGTGAGCACGAGCTGCTGGAGGTGATGATGCTGCTGGTGCCGCGGCGGCGGCGTCGGGGGCAGTGGCGGCGACGGCTGCGGCGGTGGTGGTGACAACCACGAAAGTGAGATGGTGATGATGATGGTGGTGAAGGTTGTGATGTGCTGCTGGTGCTGCCGCTGCACCATGCTCACTCGAGGACTTGCCAAAGTGGTGACGACAACAGTGCGAACAGGAACATGAAAGTGGGCTTCTGGGCTTGGCTGCTGAATAGGCAAAAGCTTGTGCCCGCGGTGCTTCGCCAAACACTGACAAGATGCTGTGAACACGGTGTTGGTGATGTCCTTGCACGCGAGATCTCACTGAATCCATTCTTCAGGTGACTCTACCAACTGCTACATGGGGCCAACTTAAGTCGGATCAGTGCACATGACGTACTCCTTTGCGGTCGCTGGGAAAAGGCGTAGAAAGCTCATAGCGTGAGAAGTTGCATCAAAGCTTCTTGCAACCGAGTCCAGATCCCAGCTAAATGCTGTGACGAGTCATATTGAATTGCGAACAAAACTGCAAAACGTGGATTCCGAGTCCGATGCGCAGGCAATTCAACGGTGTTCAATGTGATTCTGCACCGTACTTGCATCGTTTTCCATGTCAACCTAGGACTGAGGCGCTAGACTGAACAGGGCGCTAGCACCAATTCAAAACAACAACGTAAAAACTTCAGGACTACTCGCGAATGTCGCCTCGCGAACTCGATATGGGTTGGATCCCACTGTAAGAAGTTTATGCCTCCGATGCTGGAACAGTCAGCTTATCCCTTCATTGGCCACCTCTGGCGAGGTGCCGTCTCAGGTAAGGCATTCTTCCTCTGTGCTGCCGGAGCTCGAAATAAGAATTCTGACTGACGCAGTCTCCAGACTGGCAGCCTCAGTGGGTCTCTAGGACAGGGGTGCAATGCCACCTGCGCTTGACAAGCATCATCGACAAACACTACAGACAATGCTCTACATGGCGACTCGTGAGCGTTGCATTCTGCGGCCCACTGAGCTATCAGTTCCAACTTTGCTGGCGGTTGCGTGGTTGTACTAGTCCTGCAATTACTGTTGCAACTACTTCCACTACTACCACTACCACTACCACTACCAGAGCCGCTACCACTAGCACTACCACTACTACTACTACTACTACTACTACTACTCCTGCTGCTGCTGCTGCTGCTGCTGCTGCTGCTGCTACTACTACTACTACTACTACTATTACTACTAGTACTACTACGAGTACTACTACGACTACGACTACGACTACGACTACTACTACTACTACTACTACTACTACTACTATTAGTATTACTACTACTGAGTCGTTCCTGTTTGCTTCAAGTTCTCCAGATTTAGCAGTAGTGATGCGTTGGCGCTTCGGGTGGATTCAGGGCTTGAGAAGGTACCCGAGATCCTGGCAGTGTTGTTGATGACCGTGCCGAAGTACCGGAATGGTACTCCTTTGGTATTCACCGAAGTCCAACGGCAAGTCCTGAGCAGATGAGAGCGCGCGTCACAGCGTCCGAACCTCTGTAGAAGTGCAATAAAAATCGATGCAAGGCACACGCCTAACAAAAAACATCAATACTAACTAACCAAGCATAGAGGAGAATAACCGAGATCGTAATCTCCAAAATCCTACCGGTATCGGAATTGTAGCAATGGAAGTAACACAACTCTGACATTAGAAGGGGTGCTAGACTTAGACTGCTAGGTTGCTAGGTTATACTGTAGCAACAAAACAACTGCGACTCCGATCATTGATGATAATAATCGCTAAGCCTGATGATAACCAGCAAAAATA
Source organism: Symbiodinium sp. CCMP2456 (assembly GCA_905221635.1). Lineage (NCBI taxonomy): Eukaryota > Dinophyceae > Suessiales > Symbiodiniaceae > Symbiodinium > Symbiodinium sp. CCMP2456. The sequence goes on along the minus strand of CAJNDV010031886.1, from coordinate 31,185 downwards.
CTACTCGTAATATCAATCGTAGCATGTCGCCATCAACCCTTGATTTCTGTATCTCAACACGAAACACAAGCAAGATACAAGCGACCCTCCAAGTTGTGTGCCATCTTCACAACGCTTGTTGAGGCAGCTGCCATCTGTTGCCGGAGAACCCATACCCGATAAGGATGGCTGCCTCTCCGGTTCGGGCTTTGTGCGTGCTGCTGTCAGATCGTTTTGCAGATGCGGCCTTACACTGACCAGGCTGCGGCGCAACAGCAAAGTTGGAGGAGCACGCGACAGGTTGAGAACGTGCTGTCGGACAGCGTGATGGCTGATGAAATGGGCACTTCTCAGAATCAGTGAAGTTGCACCCGGTGGGCCCCACACCAATCCCCCAGACGCATGGAAAGCCTCTGGCAAAGCTTCCGGGTCCATGAAGCTAGGTACCTCGAGACTCGTGACTACACGACACGAGAAGCAGAGCTTACGGACCTTTTCGGTTGGCCCGGTGTTCGTTCCAAGGCTTCACTGCTTCGGGTATGTAGAGATTGGGTGTTACGTTCCGGGCTAAGTGAGACAGCATGAAGCACGTCATTCAGCCCCAGGTGTAACGCGAAGGCGTCGGGCTTCCTCCACCCCCCAAAGCAAGGCCTAGGTAATTACCAGGAGTTGCCGCGTGCATTTACCAGAAAGCTGCACGGATACATGTGTAGAGACAGGGAGTATAAACGAGCCATGATCTTAAACCCCTAAACCCTAGCCCCTAAACCCTAAACCCTGACCCTCCGCCTGAGCAAGTGCATGAATGGTTCCGAGCTGGGATCCAGACAATGGCGAAGGTTGGCACCAGGCCGGGGACTGGCTGGCCTGTGTTTCAAGGGTTTAGGGCCGTTTAGGGCTTTAGGGGTTCAGGGCCTTTAGGGGCTTCAGGCCTTTGGGCCTTACTGTAAGGTCTTTGGTACAGCTTTGGACCTTTGGGGCCCAGGGTTTTCTTTGCAATTTCGGGCTTGGGGGGGCGGTTTGGGATCACCAATCCCCTCCCACATCTTCTTACTTGCACGAAACAGGATCCTTCATATGCAGGCCTGGCTCCATGACGTCCAGCGCTGAGGCCACCTGCTGCAAGGCTTACTGCAGACAGTTGGGCGTAAAGAAGGCAGAAAGCTACACGGAGGGGAACTTTTCTGCATGGGAGGACATGGATCTGGAAGCTCAAGGGGTACCCAAGCCGAGCCTCAGAACCAATCTGAACAGGCTTGTAGAGACATATTCTTTTCTGCAGGGTCTAGACGTGGGGATCACAACGGAATCAAAGCAAATCGCGACTTTTTGCTGAAGCTATACTATTCAAATTGACTTGGGGCTCTACTTCTGCCCGCGCCCGCTGCCTTCCAAGTGCCTGACACCGTCTGCCCCTGCAGCCGAATGAAGTCGGGCCTCTGCTTCCAACGTCTCTGAAAAGTGCGGGGTCTCGGGGATTAGGATATTGGGGTTCTTGCCCTTACCCTACACTCACGGTCTTGGTTGTGGGTTTGGCAGTCGGGACTTTGGATTGCGGGCTAGCCCGCAACTCTCTGCGTTGGTGCTCAAATCAGACTTTACGCGAGGAAACCGCCTATCCGTCCAACACTGAAGATGGGAAACCCCAGAATCAGACCTAGAAGCCCTGAAACCTCTAACACCATGAAAGTATGTGCACTAAAGCCCTCCCATCTTCGAGCCCCTCAACCTTCCTAAGCCGCCGCAAGTATTCGCGGCTTCCTCAGGCTCCTGCCCTTCGGTCGCCAGGGCCAAGTCCAAGCCTGTAAAGGGCGTCAGGCCCAGGGATGCTTTCGGATAGTAACAGTTGTCACGAGAATAAGAAGAAGGCTGTCCCTAGTAAGAGTTGCAGGTTTCTTCAAAAGTCTTGGGACTCCTAGGGCTAGAGCGTAGCATCGGAAGGGTTGCATCAGTTGCGACACGGCACAACAGCATTCCAGGTTCAGAGCTGCACGAAGGACGACGACGACTAGTACTGCGTACTGGTACTAGTACCAGCCGGACTACTTGTTGTGTCTCTAATGTCGTTGTTCCAACAATTTCGCTTTGGCTTTGTGGGTTTAAGAAGCACCGCGTCACCGGGCTGTGCCTCCTTGCCGCGTGTCTATAGGCGACCATGCCGGCAGGCCTCGCTGCAACGAGCTGTAGTAATGCAACGAACCATCAAAACATTGTTCAATTCAATCCAACAACCATCACAAGAAGAGTAGACATAATTACCCAGCAATTCCAAAAGAACAGGTGCATGCTCGTGGCCCCCGACACCGCTACATGAGCTACTGTCCGTCCTGTCTGAGTTAGAAATAGAGCCCAGGTTCCTTCCTCGGTGTGGGAAACATCCTTTGCTGTTGTGATGTTGCGAAGGATCCTGCCTTTGCCTCGCGCTTGATTCAGCCGATTCTGTGGGACATCTGATGTACTGGAAGGGGTTCGCAAGGACGTGTTCCCTGAACAACCCGCAAAGAAGCACGGGGCCTCCGCCTGCATCTCCTACAGGCGAGTTGCAAACCATCGTTCCATCCTTGGTCTCACTGCTTCAAGATGCTTCAAAGGGCCTTTGCATTAGCCTTGGGACCTGGCCCCGACCAAAAGCGAAGGCTTCAAGGCTGCAGCGACCTCCTGCAACGGCCCTGTCGTCGAAATGATCTCCTTGCGCTTCCGGCATGTCTGACATGCTCTCCGATGTGCGCTTTGGCAGTCCTTGGATGAATGGTTGTACCACCAACCTCGGGGTGAACCGCAAGCCATACGAAATGCAAGTTTCACGTAGTGCCATTCCTTCACGACACCACCAAGGCTCCAGCATGTGGACTGCACTTCCGGCTCCTGATGGTTGCAATCCGCCAATTCATTGAGGCAACTTCCAGTCTTTCTGTCTTTCGACATACTGCTTTCTCTGACACCCTTGCCTCCTCGACTGTGGTGTTCTTCAAGGGTGGAGGGGTTTCACCTTCTGGCATCTTTTTTGGCAGCACCGGAAGGAAGAGCCTCTCGGTGTCTTTTAAAGTAAGTCTTGGGCTTCTGTCCACCAGGGCCCACCTGCTGATGTTCACCTGGGCAGTGGAGCAGGGCCGTCCCATCATGGACACAACAATCCACCACATCACACGAGCACTGCAAATCGAGGCAACAACTCTACAATTGAGCGGGGGCCCTAAGCCCTCAACCCGAAAGTCTGCGTCACCGGCTTGTGATTGACCCCTGGACTGATCCCTGGACCCGAAGCCCAAAGCCGTAAGCCCTAAATCCTTAGCCTCCCCTGCCTTAGCAGGGACCGAGGGAATCCAGGACGGAGTCGATGAGTCCAAGGTGAGGTCGACAAGCCACCACCACTCCTTCCGCAGCGCCCCTTTCGAGGGTTCCGGGGCTGGGGTTGAAACCTCGGGTTTACGGCTTTGGTTCAGGGGCTTGAGGGTGTAGGGTTTAGGGAGTTTAGGGCTGAGGCTCTGAGGTTCGGGGGTTTAGATCTTCGGGCTCTGAGGCTCCGGGCTAGCCCAGTCACCATGGTTGAAACTACTGCTATCTTAGTCAGCTGTGTCCAACATCCCTGTCACCCGGAATTGAGATGTGTGGCAATGCTTAACAGCAGCTCTTTGTTGTTGCGCTTGGTGTTGTCAGCATACGTCTTGCGATTCCTGTGGTTGCTTGAGGATTGTGATTCGTGACTCGCAAGACTATGGCGAGTGCTATGATGATTATGACCCTTCTGTTCTTTATTCGAAGGTGAATTTGCTGATTTCGACATGTAAGTCTGATGGGTGCATACTGCCCCGAAGTTCTGAGAGCCCGGCCTCATCAGTCCGATGAGTAAGCTCGTGGCCTCAACGTGGACATGCGGCTGCTGGACTTGGGAGGTGTTCGGGGCGGCTCAGGGCTCAGGGTCCCTTGAGGCTAGGTGGCTAAAAGGGATACCCACTTCTCTCTGGCGAGCAGAGCATGTTCCGTCGCAATGTAAGGTCGGGCACCAAAGCCGCCAGCGAGGCTCGTGTTCCTCAGATCATGTGCTTAGGAGGCGACAAGAACATGACCTGAACATCACAAAGTTCATACGGCTGTAATGTGGGCTGAAAGGCTCTCTGCATGAGATATACAGCAGCAAGCCAAACCAGCAAGATGACGAGCGGCACAATATGGAAATGACGGTACTACTGCCGACAATACTTGGAATGCGGGCTGAGGAATATCTAAATTACAAAACCAGGCTGCTGAATACAATATCTATCACAGCGGAAGCCAGCACCGAAACGGATATGAATTGATACGCATGCTCTGACTACATATCCAGACGACTGATGACCTAGAACGTGCTCCCGTCGCAGCCGTGGCACCAGTACCCAAAGAGGCCTGCAATCTCTAAACCCCAATACCCCAAACCTATACTCTTGCAACCCCAACCGCCATGCCCTTCCACCCTAAACTCTCGTAACCCTTTGCCCCCATGTTGAAACCCTGAACTCTTGCACTGAACTCCTGCAACCCTAAGCCCTAAACCGGAAAAATAACTGTAATCTCACGCGCCTTTAAGCCGTAAGTTGAACCTCACGCCAGTAAACTCTTGTGACCCTAGGTGCTGAACCCTTACACCCTAAACTCTTGAACCCTAATACTAATTACCCTTCACCTTGAAAACTGAGCTCTAAACCTTGAAACTATAAAGCACCGTCACCGTAGCGCCGTAGGCGCTGAACCCTCGGCCCAGGCCCCAAACTCGTGTACCCATCAAACGCTCAACTCATGCTGCCCTAAGCGCTAGACCTTGGTAAACTCTCGTCCTTAACCCTTGCACCCTAAGCTCTCGAACCCTACACCCACCCTACACCCCAACCCCTGAACCTCACCGTCTTATAACCCTAACGCCTTAAGCCTTGCAGTCGCGGCCCTCACCTCTAAAGCCAGGAAAGCCTAGACTGATGTACGCTACACTCATGCCTTCCTAAGCCCCACAGCCTCAAACCCTTGATGCCAAGGCATCGACCAATCGGGTGAGGCGCAGAACACCGTGGAGGCCTCCCAATCGGAGGCTGATCTCGGCTTAGGGCTGCAAGGGCTCCGGATTTGAATAGTTAGCCGCGAAAGGTTTAGGGCTAAGACCGTTTAGGATGTAGGATTTGGGCTACAGGAATCTGTTTTTCGGCATAGGGCTTACGATTTACAGCTCTAAGGCAGGTTCCGACTTCAGACGTTCAAAATGTAGGATCTCCGGGTTTGAGCCGTCAGGGTCGTCGAGTGCGGCCTGCAGCTTCCCAGCGGTCACGTAGGGCTTCGTGAACATCGGCCCCAGGATGCTGGCCGCATGCCGGAAACGGCAAAGCAGAGTCATCAAGCCTAAGAGAGAAAGGAAGAGGAGAGCAGGCACTGCTCCAACTTTATGAGCTGGGATGCATGGTTCAGGTACTGAGAGCAAGGCCATCCGCCGCCGAATCCAGGCCAGCAACCTTGTCAGTGAGATCCAGCACTACCCGTCGTGTACATGCGGAGCTTCGTCCAACAAGCAAAGGAACAAGAGTGCATGGCACAAAGCGAGACTGCTATGCCGCTGAGCATGTGCAAGGATCCACATCCCTGGTTTCCCTCCTCGAAGGTGACATTGCCGCCAGTTTCTGGAACCACGTATGTTGCCTGCCAGAACTTTCACCCCACTATGTCTGCTCAGCTTCTCACAAGGGCAAGCAGTCTGCACTCTCTCTTCTGTCCCACGTCAGCCTGCTGCACGGCGGGCGTAGGCACAACCACGTGAAGGCAGCTGTTGGGGTCATCAGAGATTTCGCACGGCAAGACCTCACAGTCACTCAATGGCCAGACTAAGCCGCTGACTTGCGGCGAACATAGAACTGATGAATGTATTCATCATGTGGTCATGTAGACATGTTCAATGTACAAGACTGCTACGTACACTCATTTCACAGGCTGCTTCTGTTTCAACACCTGCTTCCACTAGGCTGCGAGCCAGGTTTGTGGATGCCCCATGGATGCCGTAGTGCCTCGTTGCTTTGGAGGTGAAACCCCAGAGAGCAAGCGCTGCGAAGTCCTAAACCTTTAAGCCCAGAAACCTTGACCCGTAGACCCCAAGCCCGAACCTTAAACCCGAAACCCCGGAAGAGTCTCCGGCACGTCCATGGTCGTCACCTTCAGGCATCGCAAGCAGCTGGCAACGGAACGTGAAGATCCCCATGACCTTGCCTGGTAACTCGCACTCCCTCGTCGTTGCATGCACTCCGCACTTGGAGGCTCGGGACCTAGCTGCACCGTGTTGCAAGTGCCACGCGACTTATATCTGTTTCTCCTGTGAAGGGTGTGTCCACATTGTGTCAAGCACACAGACACGAAAGAAGTTCAGGAGGACGATTGATGGAAAGCTCGAGGACCAACGCCCGCTTTGCGGTCTGGTGCCTCGAGTGCAATCCTCTTGAGGCCCTGGCAGCTGATCAAGGTGTCGTTCACAATGCTTGCAGGAGTCTGGCATTGTGAGGTGTGGATCTCGCATGTTGGTTGCCTTCTGAACATGCCACGATGCCCGCAAACCAAAACTAAACAAACCACCCAGCGAGAAGCGAAGCGACAAGCAGGACGCATCGCACCCTGCACAAGCTCTGTAGACGCGCGCTCACAGTGGCCGGCAGCCAAACCTGGCCGCGTCTAGGGACACCGTCGCTGGCAAAGGGTCAAGAGACCAAGCTCCAGACACATTCCAGAACGGCACCGCTGCTCTGCCCCCGTTGAAGGGCCTCAGGAAAAAAACACTGCAGAACCCAAGGGAAGTGTTCCGCTTGCTTCGTGCCAGTTTCTTGCGAAGCTTCGGGCAGAAAGCGAAGCATGTCTCGAGCACTCAGCTTAGCAGGGGCGCAGCTACGACCATCATCATGGACGGCTCAAAGTCGTGAGCGCAGAATTCACTCTAATTGGCCAACATAATTCACGTACCTCAGCCTGAAGGCTCTGCTGGCACATGCCGTTTGCCTAGCACCTGTCGGTCTGATTTGTTCAGTGGAGTCAGCATAGTAGTGGCTCGGATCTCTACCGGGATCAGCGGCTCAGCTTCAATGTGGTGCACGAGACTTCTGGTCTGGGCGCATAGAAGGACCCCACATGTATGCTTCCATCAATGCCGCAAGCGTGAATCTCCGCAACGCCGCCATACTTCTGGCCCAAAGTCTTGACTCTGTCACGAACCTCGTCACCAGTGCGGACCAGTGTCTGTGACAAATTCGCTGGGCACCATGCTCTGGTTGTCATCCGGCGAAAACATTGCACAGGTGCTTGCCACTTTGCCTCCTTAACCTGTTGGAGCTCCACTTCCCACACATGGCTTGCTTGTAGTCTGCGCAGCCCTGAGAGGCTCCAACAACCGCAATTCTGCTCCGTGCTGCAGAGGCGGACGGCGTCACAAGTGATTGCGGTGCCCTCTTGATCCGCTCCTCAGCGGCATGGAACTAGATGGCAGCACCCGATGGAGAGTATATTTGACCGCGACGCGTCGTCGTAGTCGTCAAAAATGATGGGAGCTAGTGCAATCGTGGTAGTGGCAACGGTGGTCGTAATTTTCCGAGGAGATGTACCGGAAGCCGGAGTGAAGGACTGCAGCACCCCCGAGGCTTGGGCTGAGTGGAGGAGGCTGAAGCCGACTCCTAGCACGGAGATGTTGGCAGGCCTCGGCTGGTGGAGGAAGCTGAAACGACATTCGATGCACCGGCGACAACTCCATACCAAACCAGGGAAGAATGACAACAGCAGCGATACTGACAACAACAACCATCGAGCCCCATAACACAGCGGTAGACCATCTAAGCCCAAGCCCTCGAGTTGCTGAGTGCGGGTCACTGCAGACGAGAGTCTCACCTGCACAGCTCAGCTCAGACAAAAGGTTTCCCCTCGCCGCTGTTGCTACATGAACCTCAAAAGGGACAAGCTCCGTTTATCAATATTGTCGTCGGAAGCACTCTCACGCATCTGCGTTGGTCTCTACATTACGGCGCCTTCGGTAGCAGGCCAGTCACCTTCATTGCATCCGGGCCTGAGGGTGGTAAGACACGAAGAGAGAGGCCGGGTTTCTTCTGCATTCAGGCTTCACAGGTTGGGGTTCGGAGCTTCAGGGCTTTAGGGTGCTGGCTGCGGGTTTGAACGGTGGGATATCAAAATAACTGACACCGGCTGACTTTGGCCCCTGCCGACCAAAGTCACGAGGGCAGGATCCGCGATCTGTGACCTCAGGCAATTGTGGTATGGTGCCTGAAGGTTAAACACCCCGAAACCCTTCAGACCCCTATGGAGCTGGCAAGCGCAAGCTTGAGCATCGAACCAGCTCAGGCCGGCATCAACGGAGATTTGCACCAGGGCGTCGGTCGCCCATGACCTGGAGCTGCCCACGCTAGGGAGGAATTTGCGATGCTCTGGACAGCTTCAAGCGTCATGTGCTCATAGCACGGGACGTGCCATTCGTCTCCACCGCTGCCTTCACCTGAAGTGCAGTCTTGCTGCAGAACGTGGTGGACATGGATGTGGATATGGATGTGGATATGGATATGGAGGCCGGATGGACGGATGGATGCGTGTATCTATGCATCCACGGATGCAAGGATGCACGGATGTACGTTATGTACGTATGTACATGTGTAAGTATAGGTACGTTCGTGCGTACTTAAGTAAGTACATCCGTACTCATGTATGTATGTCTGCACGTATGTATGTATGCATCTATGCATGTGTGTACGTATGCATGTATGTACGTACGTACATATGTATCACGTATGTATGTATGTATGTATGTATGTATGTATGTATGTACGTATGTATGTATGTCCGTAGGTACGTATGTATGTATTTCAGTGTATGTACGGATGCACACGCACGTGTCTTTGTGTGCACGTGTGTATCCATCTATCCTTCTTTCATCTTCTTTCAGTCTCTAGGAAGGTCTATCGCCCTCTCTTTCTTTCACTGGGCATGGGGGACGGCTGAGGTTCCCCGGCCTAGTGGCTCCCCATTTGTTATGGGGCTTTGAGGGGACGTGAGAAGTTGTGGGACTCTGTAGTCGTGCGTGACATGTTTGGATATGATCTCTCTCTCCCTCTCTTGCCTGCTTGCTTGCAGGGCGTTTGGAGGGGGGAGTACGAGTTCCCCACCCCCTGCGCTCAAGCGCTACGCCAGTGTCTGCGTTCGGTTGGTGGAGTGAGACACGACTGCAACCCCCAACCCTCGCACACTTGCGCGCGTCAGCGCCCCCGACTGTTGGGAGCAGAATATTAGGCTCTCTCTCTCCAGGCAGGCTCCCACACCCTCCCCTCTCTGTCTCTTTTCTCTCTCTTTTCTCCCTCTCCCTCTCTCTCTTCTTCCATAGGGCATAAGGGGCGTGCGAATTCAGAGCCACCCCCCCAGTCTTACGGAGTACTGAGGGTGAAGGTCTCCCTCACTCTCTCTCTCTCTCTCTCTCTCCCGGGCATGGGGGCCGATCAAAGCCCCCGGGCTTCAAGCCCACCCGATCGTTGTTGGTAGCGGGGGGTGAAGAAGGAGTATAGCTCACCAAGGCACTAAAGTTGATAAATGCGATGAAAGAAATACGGAAAGCGTATACTCTCCAGGACATGTTGTGAGTTGGAAAACATGCCATACTGTTAGGTCGACATGAGACGTTTGAAGGATGGCGATTCGGCATGGCATGCTTTCACCCAGGGTCGTTTCGATCCCCGGGACACTCTTGCTGAGGACGTTTACCCTAGTACGAGTCATGTGTCGATGTTCTTGAACATTGAAAAGTTACAAGTACATGCAATGCCCTAAGACTGAGGCCCAAGCAGAATAAGCGGAAAAATAGTACAGCAATCGACGACACACTGACACACTTGACGCTTGCAACACTTTTCAGGTTCGTGCGGGACATAAGATGACAACACCACGATGCATGCCCATGCCATGTTACCAAGCTGAATATTTGAACCGAGGAAAAGTTGGCTCGGCTTGTTTTCTCCCAGGATCGCTCCGAGTGTGAAGGTCTTCTTCTTCTTCTCCCAGGCATAAGGGGTGAGTTAAGCCCCCCGAGTGTGAAGGTCTCTCTTCTTCTTCCCCCGGGCATAAGGGACTGGTTAGGTCCCTCGGCCACATGGGCCCCCCATGTGATATGAGGCTTTGAAGGGACTGTGATGGTCTCTCTCTCTCTTTCTTTCTCCAGGCTCTCTCGCTCCCTCTAGTCCTGTCTTCAAGAGGGCACTCACCCAAAGACTGTTACCAACAAAGTGGAGGGCCCGCAGCAGGCAGCAGGCCGGCGGGATCGGGAAATATAGCAGGTTTTTTCCCTCCTGCTACGAAAGTTAGGGGGTAGAAAGGTGTTGTTAGCTTCGGGGCCCACACCGTTGTTAGCATACAGCATGTGGTCCTTCGTTTCGGTCCCTGCGGATGCCACTGGTACGCCATGGGCTCTTCTCTCTCGCTCTGGCTGGCTGTCTATACCTACATACATGCATGCCTACCTACCTACCTACCTATACCTACCTACCTGACCGACCGACCCCCGAGATATAACTATTCACACTTAGCTGCACTACTGGTCAGTTCGCAAGAGCCTCATGGTTCTCCGAGACATTGTGCCGTCGTCTGTCAGAAGCATCCCGGGGTGCCCACGGCAGCTGCAGTCCCGTTGCAGAGGACTCCGGGCCAGTCTTCCGACCCTGCAGCAGGAGTCGTCCTGGGCCGGCAGCTTTCTCATGCCACCGTTCTGTAGTCTCATATATTCGCCGCACTGCATCTATGCAAAATACTGTTCCATCTTAATCACGATGCTATCCTCATCCACCACGATCTTGGAGTCACCAGTCATGTACATTCGGGCTTCGGCCCTCTGTTGCTTCTCTATCTGACATCCGCCAGCCCCACAAGGACGTGAAGCGACACGGAAGCAGAGACCTGCGCAGACCTGGCTGAGCTGGGCACAGGAGTGGCGGTTGAAGCACAGATGCCTCCACTGCGACCTGCGCAAGCAGATACGGTACGTACTTATTGGCATGATCTTGTTACTAAATGTCGATATTTGAAGGAGCCAGCCAGCGGCCACCGAAAGCCACCAGTGGCATGTTCTTTATTTGAAAGTTTGATGCAGACGTGCCATTCTACGTGCTGCTTCCTCTGCTTGTGCTTGGTAGTGAGCTGTTGCTTGTCGTCGCTTCTAAAAACTATGACTGCCACTCTGATGATCACAAGGCTATGACTTCCTCGCTCTACTATTGTTACTGGTGTGGCCCACGAAAGATCAGTGCCGCAGAGCCGAGCTGACACCGGACGCCTCAACGGACGCCTGCAGCCGGCAACGCAACGCGCCCTTCGAAGCCGCCCCTGGGAGCTTACTGTCTGTCCATCCATCAAGAGCTGATCTTTAAGGGGTTTCCGGCTTGGTGCACTAACTCGTCTATGCGCCCATATTTCAAGTTTTATCTTCGTCTACGTGCTGATTCATGTACATGGATAGGAATATATATGCACGAACATATAGACTCAAGGGCCGCCACGAGTGAGATGATGACCGGCCGTGGCTGCAAAGGCTTCTTTCTTGTAGGACTCCGGTGGCAGGTCCTGGCAGTACAGGGGCTGAGGGGAGTTCTGCAGATACGAGCTTCTGTTTACTGGCCGTCCTTCATTTCCACCAGCATTAGAGGCAAGCTTGGCCTAAGCCCCGCACAGCAACCGTCTGAGCACTGCATCTGCTACAGACTGAGTCCAAGGCATGCCAAGATCATACCTCAGGCAAAAAACAAACATGACTAGAGCCTCGAACGTCTGCACAAAGCTATGTGGGTCATCCGGGCACCCCCAATACCAGATCAAGTTGCCTGGCAGGAATCCGCACAACTCCAGGAAAGATCTGCCGCACCAAAGGCCTGGAAGGGACTTTACGGACGCCACCGAATCGAGACACTCACGCGAGAGGGAATCTGGGCGGCGCGCGGCGTTTGATTCTGGATGATTTCAATTTCCTCGGCAGATCAAAGCACCAAATGGTGGTTAGGGGCTCAGGCAAGGCGGGGGCGGCCGAGTAAGTTCTATGTCCCAAAACGGGGTTTCATAATCGGGACAGGCAAAACACGGGTTTCTTCATCCAGTTCCTGCACTCGGATTCAGGCAAGCAGTTTGGTGTTGTTCTGCATTCCCTGGAATAAGATGAGTCCAAGACGGGCCGATATGTAAAAGTCAGCGCATCGGTGCGCTTCCATCCTTCATTGAAGACCTCGGTTAACTGCTGCTTGCAGGACTGCTGCCGGCATCGATCTGACAGCACTGCCAATTCGGCATCTTAGCTCTTCACGTAGTATTTCAAATGGAGGTTAACGGGCACTTCCTGACACAGGCCCGCCGAGTCTTGGGATGTGATTCCAAGGCAACCTGCGAAGTCCGCCTCGCTGTATCCCCGCGTTCCAACTTCGGGTGCTGCGACCTCACTCTGGCAAGCAGCGGCTTTGATTTCGATGTGATGTGCCATCCCAGTTTTCTGCTCACATGCCAGCGGACCATCATCATCGCCGTCAGCTTCATCATCCTCATCATCACCACCATCACCACATCATCCAGCTGTTGTCCGTCATCATCATCGGCGCCCAAATACTGTCAAGTTTGCCTCCACCACTCATCGATCCGCAAAGATGATGCCACGTGACACAGACTCGCTTGACCCTTTTGAGCCCGCTGCCAGTCGCCGGGACAGCGGTGGACTCACGCAGTGAATTCGATTGCCTCCACCAGCGACCGCAAGGATTGAGTTGGCTTGTCAAGATGAAGAGACCCTCAGCAAAAAGAAGAACGGAACAACCTCCTTAGCCACCTTAGCCTTTGCTTGAAGCCTGGTGTTCGACTTGTCTCATCTGATCACACACTGAATCAGCAATAGTCCAATGGATCATGTATTTGTTCATGGCCCATGATTCATGGCTGTGTAGAGTCATCCATGGGATCCGTTCGCAGATGAGGTTCATGTCAGATACACGTAATGCAGACACAGGCACTTAGTTCCTGGTACAATCCGCACTTGCGGACCCTAAACTTTAGTCAGTTCAGCCACTTGGGCATCTCAGGCTCCGTTCGAAAGATTGCATTGCAGCGAAGACCCTAAACCCTGAACCCTAAACCCATCTAAACCCTAAACCGAAGCTTCAAAACCCTCTCAGTCCCCAAGTCGAAAAGCTGGGGCCGCCACTGTCCGGAGTCCAGTCGGCAACTGCAGTCATTACCGCAGATGGCGAGCCAAACTCGCAGATGATTTCGAGCACCTGTCAGTTCGGCATTTACCAGGCGGTGATTTCCAGCTTTGGCTTGTGATGTCTCAGCTTTGTTGAGATTGCGGGCGATTCCTGGCGTCTTCGGTTCCGAAAGTCAGTTTTCAGACGCTCCCAAGGCGTGGCTCCTCTCTTGAGTGCCGGTTAAGTGCTCATCCTCAACATATAGGCCCTAAAGCCTCGACCTCGAACCCTTTTCACCCCAAGACCCTAAACTCCGAACCCTACACCTACACGGTTGCTTCGAGGAATCACCGACACTCCTTTTTGGTTCTCAGCTGGCGTGGCGCAGCTGAAGGAGACCACGCCTGCGGACAGGCTTTGCAGGAAGCCTTTGTTGCGTAGGGTTATTGCGTAGTTCAGGATATGTGGTTTAGATTTTCTGTGTGGGGATGGGATTCAGGATCCAAGGATTCTTGAAATTTCCTAGCCTTGAACTAACTGGAAGATTCCTGCTTGTGACCTCTGGCGACGCTTTGTCCAAAAGAGTCTACACCATGAACGCCGAAACCGGCCGAACAGGCCTGAACGTGGCTTTGTGCTCCTCCTGCACACCGAGCTCGGCCAGAAATCCACCTGGTGCATGTCCCTCTTGTCAAACCCTGGAAACCCGTGAACAGCTTGTGCCATTGCACCATGCCATGGCATGTGGATGCCTGTGCGGGCATAAATTTTGGGCGCGGAGTTCAGGGATGAAGGCTTTTCGCGCTTAAGAGTCTGGATTTAGTGTTTAGGTCCATCTGTCCAGGGTTCGCGACTGAAACCAGCTGAATGGCTGATGTTGTAGGCATAAGCATCTCGGAGCTCGGACGCTGCAGGAACCATCTTGCACAGCTGGTGCTCGTATCGAAGGACTGCTGGATCTCCAAGAGACCTTAGTAAGCGCATGCTCTCAGCAAAAAGGCCCATTAAACGACTGAGGGTTCCCCAGCATCGGTGCTGTCTGCTATTTCTGCCCCCTCCACGCACTCCTCTATGAGCATGAGCCAAGCGGCACCAACCAAGAGGAGAGCGAGTCATCCTTCCGAGGCAACACCACAGACTGAAGGTGATTTGAAGCCCTGCGGCTTCCATCACTCAACAGTCTTACTCTCAATCTGTCAATCTAAACCCTGACCCTCCCTGATCCTCCATCCCTGAACCTTGAACTCCCAAATCCCGTGCCTCAAAACCCGAAAAAAACCCATAAAGCGCTCAGACTCTGAACCCCTGACCCTGCTCCAGCCTGGAGTCTCGGTCGCTTGTTGGGCCTTGCTGTCCCCATTGGGTTGGGCGCATCGTCTTGGGAGTTCTGACTTTGCGATTCCTGTGTAGCTCGGAATACGATTCCACGGTTCCTCAGTCTGCCTGTACGCATCAAGCATGCAATAACCGTTGGCCATCCGGCAAAGACGCCCCTGCGTTCGTTCACACGTCTGCGCACACATCCGTGCAAGAACTCGAAACCCACGAAAGGCTCCAATCAAACCCACCCGAGACACCGAACCAGAAACCAAAAAAAAGCGACACCCTGTTGCAACGTCGGCACATACTTTCTGGAGACTGCGGAGGCTGCAACACGCCGGGGGCCGAGGTCGTCATTGGAACCAGAGCCGGGGCCGGCGGCCGCAGGAGCACGCTGCCAGGCATCACCTGCAAGACTCGTGATTAGTCGGGTCGTGGGTGTAAGCTTCGGAGAAACTGCAGAGCTCGAAACGCGACCGAACCGTTTGAAACCGAACCTACTCGGGGCTTCCCGAACACCGAACCTGGTAGATCAACTGACGAACAGCCGGCGCCGGTGGCACGAAGCAGACCTGATCATGCAGTTTCAGCTCCTGCTGGGTCTTCGGCTTCAGCTTGATACCTCGAGAGCAGGGCAGCAAGGCGTCCATGACCGCGTCATGTCGGTGGACTGCTGTTAGTCTTAGGCCTAACACCTCGTCTTGAACTCCTTGCAAACAATGAAGGCCAACATACCTGCTCGAGGCCTTGACGCGGCGAACTGCGTTCAAGTTGGCCGACAAGGAGCCAAAACAAAGTTGCTATTTTCTGCTAAGTTTCCATTTACCCAGGTTCCGTTGCTCGATGTGTCTTGGACAGTCAATTTCCACGAAGCCGGGACAGAAGATGTGTCTCTGAACAGGCGGAGGACGGCATGAGCCTGTCGCCATCGTCCGGTCGGGGAACCACTACATCACAGCGAAGGCTGCACGGCACGCCCCGCACTCGATAGCACGGCAGCATGCAGTATTGCACCCGATAGGATAAGATTCAAAAAAAACCGGGGCCTGGACTGCTTCTGACTACACCTCCTCTTCTCGACTGGCTCCTGGCCTTGGACACGTGCGCCAAACGCAGCGCCACGGGGCCATCGCGGCCACAGACCACTGCGGGCGAGTTCGTCGTGATCAGCAGCACCTCACGTGCCAAGCAGCTTCTTGTGAACTTGTCCTTCATGCTTTCACAGCCAATAAGAACCAACTATACCATCATCGCTTGAAAGGAGCCTCCGGGGGAACGGGGTTCGGCCAATCCAGAGCCATCTCCCCATCCAGCCGGCGGAGGATGTAGGCTGCCTCGTCGTCCTGCCGGCAGCGTCTCTGCAACTTCGTGGAATTTCGAAGCCGAAGCCTGGCCTGAACCGGCTCTCCTCGGCACAGCTGCGCCTGGATACAAGGCGGCAGTGGTACTCCGTAACTCCGAAACTTCGCTCCCTCTGAAGCCTTGCCTTAAGGACGTCGTAGTCCCGCAGGGTGCAGATCGCTGGGAAGGTGGGAGTCCGTGCTTGACACGGCCAGTACAGGCAGCGCCCTGCACCGGCGAGGCAGCTGTAGTTCTGAGCTTGAGATTGCACAGCCCGGCAAAGCAACCGAGCCTGCCAGAGTCTCGTACATTGCCTCGGAAGATGCTACATGGACTTCCAGAAGCCTCGCTCAAGGCACAAGGAGACGTCCTGATCGGATCAATCGGGTCATTGGCAGCGCGTAGCCAAAAACTGTCATCCCCAACCCGAATAATCCCCAAGAAACCCGGCGAATTTCAGACTTTACGAGTCATCGCATTTATCCCGAGCCCGACTCTCTAAGTCCCAGCTGCGAGAGCTGCAGAGGCCCGTTCGAAGAGCGCCAGGAGCACAACGCGACCCGAATCTCGAAGCACTCGCTCGAGGATTAAGAGCCTTTTTGAGGGACAACGCTGTTGTGTGATTTTGCGTATTGTGGTGAATATTATGACAGCATTAGGACCTGTGGTGGCAGCGATAGTGGTAATTCTTGTGTTGCTGCGATAGTGTGCTATTTCGGTAATGATGCGAGTGGTAATGAGCAGCAGCAGCGGCAACAGAAGCAGCAGCAGCAGCAGGAGTAGTAGTTGTAGTAGTAGTAGTAGTAGTAGTAGTAGTAGTAGTAGTAAATAGCAATAGCAACAACGGTAAGCAAAAATCGTATTGACAGTACTAGTACTGATAAGGAATGC
>CAJNDV010031886.1:0-14361 GCA_905221635.1 Symbiodinium sp. CCMP2456 | reverse complement strand
GCAGGAGTAGTAGTTGTAGTAGTAGTCGTAGTCTTAGTAGTATACTAGTGGTAGTTGCAGCACCATTAGTATCATGACGGTACCACCTTTGTCTTCTACTCCTGTTCATCGCTCATCCGTTTCTTTCCCTCACTTCATTGGGCCCTCTGGGGCAGCTCTTGACATCCTCGAGGCAGGCTATCAAGTTAGGCACTGGAAGCAGCTCTGAAATCTTCACCTTATGTCCTATGTATACACACATATGTATGTATATATGTATATATATATATATGTATATTATATGCATGCATGTACATATGTGTATGCACGTAACGTATGTCTGTGTTTGTGGACATATACATCTAGTCATGTCTCGCTGTGAGACCCTCTCTCCTTTTCTGTGGTTGCCCGGGAACTCTCCAAAGAGTTCGAAGAACCGCTGCCAGTGGCATCCGGGGCGAAGCGCGGAAACCGGGTTGGCGGCATCTTCAGCCATGCCTTTAACGCGACAGGGCAGTCCGCGGAAGTAGTCTCATGCGAAACGAACACCAAAAGCCCAACAAGCCCCAAATTCCTAAAGCCCAACGGCGCGAGAAACCCTGATCGCTCCGTGCCAGTTGTGCAGCATTAACCTGCAGCTGAACACTCCGAAAGCACATCAGAAGACAAGTACTCATTCCACAATCAAGCTATACTCATGCTCGTGATCAATGGCACCCTGCTTCCGAGTACTACTGATCATTATTGCTACTTCCTACTTCTCAACGAAGTAGCATTCATCTGCCATTGCCTCTACAAGCGATTTTACTTGATGATGGCAACAACCCTGAAAGCCTGAAGCGAACAACCCTTTACTTTGCCGAACTCTACAAGCCTCTGAACCCTCAACCAACTTGAGCCCTGAATCCTAAACCCTAAATCCCCAAACCTTTCGACCCTCCTTTCTGCAGATGTGTACTATCCCCAAAATGTGATGTAACAGACACTGTCGCATGCGCCGGGACCGTCCCGGGCGATTGCGCATTCGAAGTGCTTCGACCAAACTCCTGAACCCCTAAACGCCGAAACCCCTAAAGCCCTGAACCCCTGAACCCCAAAACTCCTAAAGCCCTAAACCCCTGAACCCTGAATGCCTGGTATTCCTGGCCTTGGGGCACCCAGCGAACTGGAAGCTCCAGCGCCAAGCCCGGGCTGGGCTCTCGCTCCCAAAGACGCAGGGAAGCCAGCCGAGCCCTGTTTTGGGCTCGGGATTCCGGATTTTGGGGCCGTTGAGGGCTTAGGGAACCGCTCTTTGCGTTCGAAGGGACTTCTGAGCTTTGGGTGTCGGTTCAGCCTGCTTCGCTTCAGGGTCTGGCAAGTCTTGTGGCGTCATGCACAGACGCCAGACAGGCCTGAGGCACGATTTGTTTCGGGATTTCGGGCTTGAGGAGCGCAATGTGTACATAAGCAGCATCCCACCTGCCGTGCTTCTTCTCTGGGCTCAGGTCCGCCGTGTCGAAAGTCGAGCTCCAGCTTGCCCATGCCTTCCCATCTTCGGGGACTGATGGCATCAAGGGATTCGGGTGAAGCTCAAGCTGTTCATCCTTTGTCTAGTACCAGTACCCTGCTGCGGGCGATAAGGTCGGGTTTGCGATTTCGCTCAAACCTCACAGGGAAACTCGAAGCTTCTCTGCATCTCCTGACTTGCACTTTACATATGTCTGACAGAAGTAGTGTTCCCAGCCATGTTCTCCTGCCACCACTCTAGAGCATTCTAAACACTGCTGAGGCCCTCTGAACTAGCAAAAGAGTCGAGTAGCCATTTCCTGCATGCATTGATTGCGGATTGACATCAGAACTACTACCAAGAACTGAACCCGATGCGATATACTCGATTGAACTGAATCCCAAGGACCACAGAAGCGAGAAACCAAGACTCCCAAGACCCACACGCATACATCCTAGACCCTGCCATCAATTATATTTACGAAGCATGAAAACCGAAGCGCACCTACCAAAGCTCGCCTGATCCTCTAGCAGCCCACGCTTACCAGACCAAAGCGTGCGCCGCACCGCCTCACAAGCAGACCTGGCCCGAATCTAGCTGGGGTTAGCTATCATGGTAGTTGATCTCTGGTTATGAACTGATTGATTCGGCTTAGTGCAGCAGTGCAGCTGTTCCGCTTACCCTGTTCATAGGTACTGGTGGCAAATCTTGCGCCATGTCAGAATGTCCGAAGACTGAAACATCACGTGCCCGGAAAGAACTTCAACAAGGATTGAGAGGCAGATTGCCGACGATGTGGGCATGCAGCAGCCGCTGGCCTCGTGGAACTAATCTCATTCCAGCTTCAGAACAATCGAGGCTAACTCGAACCTCAGGCTTCTCACTTAGGAGGCTCTCCAGTTTCACTTGAGATGTCTGGTCTTCTGCGCGTGATGCTTTTCCGAAGAGTGGTGTTGGCGATCCCGGCAGGGGAGAAGCCAAGCTCCAAAGTTCGGGAACGCCGGCGGGGTGCGATACCACCGAAGCCCAAAACATGAGGTGCGGCCCAAACACGAGTCGTCAGCCAGACCGGCTTCCAATGGACGGCCGCCAGGACTGGAGAGGGCCACAACAGGCAGACTAGGGATCAGCTATTCACATTCAGACAGATAGGTGTGCACGTGTATGCCGGTGAATACAGGTGTGTGTGTGTGTGTATATTATATATATATATATACATACATACATACATACATACATACATACGTATAGAGACATCATCCGTCGCGCCGCGAGACACCTCAGCCTGATCTGTCGAAGGAGCATTTCTACAACTTCCAAAAGTTTCAAAACGACAATATGACGGACCATGCTCCGCACAAAGTTCAGGGCTTCGGGGTTACATGTATATTAAAGTTTCGGGTTCCAGGCTGGATAAGCTTGGGGTTTTGATTTCAGGGTATTCAGTCGCAGGCACCGCAGGTTCCGGCCAAGTCGGACTGCAGGGCAGCCCCAGCCGCCTGCCGCAAAACGTGCGCGCACCTCCCAAAAACCCTAGAGACCCCAGAAGCCCTGAACACCGCCATGCCAGTTCCCCCAAGTTGAAAAGGCACGGGTTGGGCCTCCAACAGCCTCGCCCAGCACTCTTCATCCTCGAAGCGAGGCTCCGCGAAGCTTGCCTCCAGAACAGCGACCACCGGTGCCAGCAAGCACACGGTCCTCAGAAAGCCGCGTTCGGGAGGCTGTTAGGGCCTTTAGGGCTTCAGGAGTCACCAAGACTCTAGGGCAAGCCGGGTGTCTCGGAATCCCCCCAAGTGCCCCAGCGGCCATACCACACAGGTCCCCTGTCTTCCATGGCACCGATGCGAGTCTCCCATGCTTCAGAAGCTCAATCAGTCTCAGGAATTCTAAGGCTTGGAGTTTAGGGCTTAAGCTGTAGGACTTCGGGCTTCAGGGTTTAGAAGGTCTGGGTGTGCGGGAACGTCTGCCAGGCGTCGCCAACGGCGTAGTGTTTCTGCCACTTCGCGTCCCCAGTGTGGTTGATGTCGGCTCTTTATTGTCATAGTGGTTTAGTCGCGCATTCTTGTGTTCTTGCAAAATCGGCTCGTGTTTACCAACATGTTTAGTTCGAGTAGCTCGCTCCAGCTTGAAGGATGGCGCTGCTCACAACTTGTCTGTTATGCTATGGCCGTAGGCATGTCTAAGCCAAGCCAGAATGCGGAGATACGATCAGGCACAGGCAGCAAACTCAGGAAAATGTTGAAGGCTACTTAACTCAGAAAGCTCTAGAAGTGCCTGCGCAGCCGTGAATCTTTCCAGATCTGTGACCTGGGAATAGACCGGGCAGTGGCCAGGCCATCAACCGTTCGAATCTAGACAAACACACACAACGCCGAGACACGTCGACATACTCTCTTTGTGTTGCCGGACAGGGCAAACTTGCCAAGCATACGGCCGTAATGTTCACTGTTGTCCCACCACCTGGTGGTCCCACAGCTGGCTGAAGCCGCTGCATCTTCCTGGTACCGAACAGATTGGGCTGCTCATCTGCGAGACCTATCTGATAAATCTGGGTGCGGAACAACAGCGTATCGAGGGTGGAGGTCTGAAGTTGTTCGAGAAAGAGGCATGGCACGGAAACTGCTCGGATCTTTCAGAGGTGCTGGCATCATTGGCAAGACCCATAGAGAGGGTGAAGGCCGTGATCGCCCCATCCGGCATGAAGACCTCGGCTTCTGTCGAAGCATCTGGGAGAACTGCCAACAAGGAATGCACAACACCCACGGCAGGCCTTAATCTGAATGCTGTCAAAGCCGTCGTAGGGCAGATAGAGCACATTGTTCGTGCATCTGTCCAAGCAGATGAGAATGAGCCGAACACGCGCGAGGCTGCAACATGCTTGACAGCCTCTCGTAGATCATGCTTTGCACGCGGGAGTTAACCTCAAGGCAACCCAGGTGCATCTGATGCTTCACCGCAACTCGTGATCGTGAGTTCACGACGCTGGCGCACTCCCCTTTGACAATGGCCCAGTCCTGACTCCGAAGACTGCGACTGCCCCTCTCCTTTTCTTGGAAAGTCTCACCCCGGAAAGCCCTAGTGCCCTAGTCCTGGCTGTCGTCTCCAATCACGGAGCGGCCGACCGAGCCCACGTGCCGGGCCTGGGGAGATGCAAGAAACCGAAAGAGGGACGGGCTACTCTAAGGGTTATTGTAAGGGTTCTATAAGGGTTTAAAGGGCCCTTAATAATTACAATAGGGTTTGGGGGCCCAGTATGCTATAACTATAAGAAGGCACAAACCAGGGAAGAAGTGAAGCGATGGCTCTGGGGCTGTCGCTGCCACAGGCTGGCTATCAGTGTTGCTGAAGGGATCCTTGGAGTGCACGACAGCTCTGATTGCGGTCCCAAGCCCTAGGCGGCTTGCTTCCACTCCCTTTCTGGCAAAGTGCAGGGTGCCCAGGACCCCGGCTGGAGCAAGGATGAAGCCATTTAATGCCCGCGCATGTACCTGTGGAGGTATTCCTCCTGTATTTCCAAGCTGGAGCGTCGCAAGGTGCTGCTGAGAGCGCCTCCATGATTCCATTGACACTGGTGCAGTCAAAGCCGAGGCCGGCTATCGACGAGTCCCTGGTGGAATCTCCGCTTGAGATTAAGGCTCGACTCACGTGAGATGTTGTTGGATGTGGCATCTGCGGTTACTCAGCATCCACGATTACTGGGTCTTAGTGCAAGCTGGAAGGGTGGCTAAGACGGCTAAGACCCAGACCAGCATGTTGGAAGTGTTCGGCCATGAACTGGAAGTAGCAGGGCTGCAATCGCAACCAGATGCCACATCTGGATCCTGAAGACATTCCCTCTGCCCCGCAATTCACTGGTACTCTCACAAGTTGCCAGCGCTGCGACTGAAGCTCCGGCAGACTAGGAAAAGATGGCCGCGCGCCACCTCAATAGCCTGCCAGGCCAGCTGCTACTTTCCGGCAAGCATCAAGCCCGGAGGTGATGCAGCCAAAGTTCTCGAAAAGCCCTGCACTCGCGCCTGCAAACCACACCAAGCATCCCAGCCTGATGTCAGAACGCTGTTATCAACGGCTGTACGTGTATGAAACTCATGATCTGAAGACCACTGATACGAATGGCAATAAGCACACGTCCTTTCTTACAAAAAGACGTCAAGAATAACACTAGCAGCGGGTGCCAGTGAGACTGACAAGGCCACAGTGAACCATAGCAAAGCACCTATGAGGCTGTCGTCTACATCTGTTCTGAAACTTTTCTCGTGCTAGCACTGGCTGCTAGCTTTGATGCGGGTTACAAACGGTCCTGTGGCTTCGCAAGACTACTAGCTTTGCGCACGTAAAGGAGCCACTGTCAAACACAAATGTCCAGATGCGAACTCGACTGACTAAACTCGACCAACAGTCAAAACTGCAGCACTCCAAGATCCAGCTTAATCCTGCCAAGACGCTTGCTTCTCGATTGCACTGCTCTGTTTTGAGGCAACGGATCTTGTGAGGACGGACATGGAGACGAGACATGTGAAGACGAAGCCATCACAGACTGAGCAGTTCATACTAAAACGCCATCAAAGCAGAGGTCGCAAGCGCGCACACAGTTGAACTATTGCGGAAAAACTCAGTCCGACAGTACATACAATCCAGCCGTTAATACTGCTGCATGCCTCTGGGCCTGCAGCTGCTTTCTGCCGAGTTGCATTTATCCTGGGGGCTGTCCACTGGGGTAGCCCACACCAGGCAGTGCTGGGAAAGGGTGTTGAGCCAAGCTGAATGGCTTATCGAGTCAAAAGCTATCGCCAGTGCCAGTGTCATTTCCCAACATGCAGATCGCTCATTGTCTACTTTTCGACACTGGCAGCATGGAACACGCCGCGAAGCACAGAACGGCCAGCAGGATTTTTTGTTGATTAATCGACGTATTGGTAATCCACACATCCACACTGCTGTACCTGACCGCATGGGAGCGGACACTGCTTGGCAATGCAGCAAAGTAATGCATGTAGCCCCATTGCAAGTTGCTTGCTTTAGCAAACCGACCTCATACTCCTGGAAGACACATAAGTACCATCGTAGGAACATGCATAATCTTATTTGCCAGCACGGCAATCGACCACGCAGCGGGATCCACCCCGCGGACTTGTAGTGGCTTGGTCCACCTTTCTCGTTTCGTCTTGTCTTCGAAACGGAAAAATGTAACTTGCCGAGCAGGGCCAGTGGTCTGATTGGCCAAAGTCTCATTTAAACCGTTAATTTAAACCTTTTGGAATGCTCCGTGTAGCGTCGACGAGGAATGATTCATGCACCAACGCCAACGTGCACCAGTTCACCGTCTCCAACGCATGCGGTCCGCATCTTGCAACTCAGGTGCCGACCACTTTGCTCGCTGAGAGGCGTAGCTTGTTAATTCGCCAGGATGTTGACACCGTTTATGACAAAAATCTTGAACATTGGCCCCTCGATAGATCTGCTCGCCTCGGTTGCCTTTTCCATTGGTTTCAAGCCGCAGCCCGCTGGTGTTCGTTTCGGTTCGTACAGTTTCAGTGTGTTTGTTCGTGATTTTGGACCGACCGAGCGGTGCAGCCGCAGCCGCCAAGGCCGCTCCACGAAAAATGAAACTGTCGCCTATTTGTTACAAAGTGCAGTTTCCGTTTCTCTTGCTTCGACAGCAGTCCTCAATAAATTACTTGACAGAAAACCTGTACGACAATTGCGTGAAAACTCAACAATTCGTTGCAACACGGGATCTGTTGGTGCTAGGTCACCTCCATGGAATCAGTGCAGGTCCCAACTCCAACGTGGGCGCGATCTTCTTGTCGGAGACCTCCACTGATGCGCAAGATGAGTTCTCGGTATTCACCCGTGCAGCCAGGAAGGCACTTTTTTGCGGAGGTCGGCCTCAATGGGGGGAAGATAGTGAATCCAGAAATTAAATATCTCGATTTAATTGTTCGATTTTGACCCACCTTGGACCCCTCAGGCCCGCACAATTTACTTATGCTTGAATTGGCCCTTGAACGTTGCACGACGCTCTATTCCACGCCTGTCCTGCTCCCTGCACGGCACAATTAAATCATGATTTAACTGTTTTTCCAACACTACCCGAACCCGGGACGACAATTAAATCAAGATTTAATGGTTCTGAATCAACAACCAAACCTGAAACAATCAAACCGAAGCCTAACTGTTTTTGAAAAATTGGCAAGAACGCAACGATTAAATCAATATTTACTGAATTCCCAAGACCCTCTGTCAGGCTCAAGCGTTAAGGTGAAATGCAGGGTCTGCAGGCTTGTGATCACGTGACTGTGGCGTTCGACATGCCAGGTTGGTTTACCGAGATGCAAAGTTCGCGCCCGAGATGCATGGTACCAAACAGTTCGCATCTCGAAAACCGACTTGTGCCGGTTGAGCCAATACGTTTTGCGTCTCAGAAACCGATCTGCAACGGCCAAGCTAGGATTTTTGAAAATCCACTCCTTTTCCCTCGAACAAAGGGCTTCAGTCGCTGCACAATTTGTGCGTGTCATCCTTGCAGGGGCCATGCCTCGCACGTGCCTACTGATCTCATGTCAGCACACACATGCAAATGCACTGCTACGTCAAGGGCACCTGGGGCTGATTTGCACTAACATGCCCCCTCAGCTTGGACTCCTAGGGTCCAAACTGGACTACTGTGCTTGTTTCCCTTCAGCGGCGTTTGCGTTTGGGCTTTTCTCAAAGTAGGCCTCACTCAGCTCTTTGAGCTGGACGTGGTCGTCGCCGCTGCACTGCTCACAAGGGAACAAACCAAGCTCCAGGGCGCCCTTCACGGTCGCTGAGCTCTGCCTTCTTGAGGATCTCCGGAACGAGGAGCAAGTGGGCCTGTGGAATCCGCA
Source organism: Symbiodinium sp. CCMP2456 (assembly GCA_905221635.1). Lineage (NCBI taxonomy): Eukaryota > Dinophyceae > Suessiales > Symbiodiniaceae > Symbiodinium > Symbiodinium sp. CCMP2456. The sequence goes on along the minus strand of CAJNDV010031886.1, from coordinate 6,027 downwards.
ACCCAACTCAACGGGCTTAAACCCTAATCAGACTCCAAATCAAGGGCCGCATGAGCCGCTTTTGACCTCAACTGTTTTTTGGAAAATCAGCTGGCACCTCAAAGCCTCATCCTCCGTGCTGAAGCCTTCAGCCCAAGTCTTAACAACAGAAGACCCCCAAGAGGGCCCATGGTTTAGAACCCTGTTATCCTCCATTTCCTCAAATTACAAAGGAGCTCTGGGCCGCCTGGAAGGTGTCAGCCCTGCCAGGACCTAGGGCTCTGCACAGAGTATCGCTTTATGAGCAACCACCTCCTTCCGACCTGAGCCTGTAGACATTCTTTCGCACCAGAGGGCTTGAAGCCGCTTCAAGAATTCTGGAACTTTTCTCTTCACATCTCAATCACCCTGTCGCCCAATCATTGCAGAGCTCAGCTTCATCGGGACCCAGCTTTGGAATCCCTCACACTGCACTCGGCGATGTCGAAAGTTGATGCATGTTGATGTCACGCATGGTGGGGTTCCAAAGCCAGCGTCCTGAGAGCCTACATAAAACAAAAGAGTGAAGGAGGGAAATCCGTCGCTTCTGGGCTTGAGTTGCCGGAGCTGCCTCAAGCTCGCAGCCGCGCTCCAGGATCCTGCAGCCGCTCCCGAGCACAGGCCGCACTGGAAGCTACAAAGGCGCGCTGGTAGCTGGACCTCCGCTTTGACGAAGACAAAGGGAGGTTTGTTTTTATGCATGAAACAAAAGAGTGGAGAAGGGAAATTCCGTCGCTTCTGGCTTGGACATCGTGCCAGAAGTAGACAAGCGGGTGTCGCACTATGGATCTATTTCGAATGTTGCCACGGAAACGCTTGTTCCATGAGGAGAAGGACGAGTGGGTTGTGTTGGCGGGGCTTCAAAGATCCGGCTGGGAACATGGGCAGCCTGAGCGATGTGCAGTCGACTAGGCGGGGGTCGCACCACGGACCCCTTTCGAAGCTTGCCACGGAAACGCTTGGTCCAAGGAGAAGGAGGGGACTCAACCTTCCTCCGCTTTGACGAAGACAGGAGGCATGTTTAGCTTAAGTGGGAAACGGGTGTGCGGGACTTTGCGCGCACCTCATGGAAGCTGCAAGTTAGCAGAAATGATGACGGTCACAGACTCCACCTGGGACATCGAGTGAGCTGGGCTCAGATGAACCCGTGTGCTGCATGAGGTCCCTGCTTGAAAGCAAGCTGACCCAGCAGCGTCGAGAGATGTTCTTGCCCTTCGTTTTCTATTTGCCTCCGCTCAGAACTCCTCACGACTGCCTACCCAAGACAGCTTCTCTGCAACTGTTCTCCCGGGCTGCTGCCAGGAAGTGCAGGCCATCGAGCCGAGGGTACGACTTTCCGAGACTTCCAGCCCCGGGTTTTTGACAAGCAAACTGGTACCCTCAAGTCTGCAACGCTTGTGACATCCAGGCTGTCCGGGGTGTTCAAGTCTGAACCTATGCGTGGGACATGAGCTTTGTAAGCAGATGATGATCAAGGTGACGCCAGCTCGGGGGGATCGGCTGGTATAAGGGGAGGGGGCATCAGGAGATGCAAGACTCCCCTATTCTAGCCCCTACCAGTGACCAGGCATAAATGCACACCTTCTCGGATCCAAACACTTTTGTAAGATTGAGTTCCCGTGAAGGTCCATGGCGACAGGGGACAAGAGCCCCGAAGCCCTAAAGCCTAAAGCCTTTAAATGCCTCTAGCACACAGACCCTACGTGTTGGATCAAGGCACCTGTTGTCAGCAAGCTGAGCGGACGTTCGTGGGATCAAGCCTTTGGTTGAAATCGTGGAGCAGATCGCATCTTGCAGATCGCTTGCCGACATGCCGGGCTAGACTCCCTAAGTTCACTGCACAGAAATAAGAGCTTGAATGGAAGGTGGCATGGTGCGGCACAAAGCCAAAAGCCAATCCCCAAATCAAAGACCCTAAGCACCTTGAGATTCCGTCGAATCTGCTAGCTCTCAGCCCTTCAGTTTCTGAGCCATCGGAGAGCGGGAGTGCTCGGGCTTCGTGCTGCTTGCTTGGGTTCCTGCTGTTGCGGCGAAGTTGTCCAGTGAATTCGAGGCGAAGTTGTAGGTGAATTCGATTGAGGCGAAGTTGAGCTCTGTGGTGGCGTTTCAGCCGAGCCTTGCACTCCTGCCAGTCCTACCCCGAATGACTTTCACAGCACAGGTGCTGCTTCCCCGGGGCAGTGCTAAGAAGAGGCCACGCTGAAGCACGTAGCAGCTTGCGTTGGTTGGTCCAGACTCCGCTGGATGGAGGTGATACCTCATGAAGTTTTGCTTGTGTGCGGCGTCGCGGACATCGCCCGACATCTCAACCGTTGCTTTGGTGATGAGACCCTTGGCACCCACATTACTCTCGCGCATCCACCTCTCCTTGGCGTGGCATGTTGCCCCACGTCTGCGTCGAAACACCTGGCCATCGTTGCTGAACTCGCGTGATCGCTCGCAGTACCGAGCGAAAATAGCACGTGCTTACGGCTGTTGGGCTGGATCATGCAGAAAGCCTGCTGCTGATGCACGGACGCTGGCGCGTGACATGACGAATGGTGGAGGTTTTGCCTCCGTCCAACAATAAAAAGAAACTCCAAACTCCAAAGAAAGGGTTTCTGGAACAAGACCGCATTGCTTCTTCTTTTCAGATGACATTCCAGAGGACGCGAGCAAGGTCCGGAGTGCTGGATTCAACCCGGGTTCAACCCAGATTCAACCCAGGTTCAAACCCAGATTAAATTTTTTTTAGCTGCTTTTCAGCACTCCAAAGAAGCGCGCTGCTTCAACTACTGGGTTGCCTACTTGACCTAGCTCCGCTTGTCTTTCCTCTTAGCACACTTCTGCCGAAGTTTGGCCGTGACCTTATCACTCGTCAAGAAGTACTGGCCACCACACTGCGAACACTTCCACAACTGACCAAACAGCTCCATAACATGCGTTTGATGGACACCGGCAAATCTAGCTGGACCTACAAGACGTGGCAGATCTCGCTTCAAAGGTTTTGCGGTTTTTGCTATGAAGAAGCTTTAGGCTGCACTTGCTGTACACAATGTTTACAGGCCTTTCCACTCCCACTTGACATCGTTTGTTGGCCCGGAAGTGTCGCACAAATCGAGACACTGGCTCAGACTTGCCATTAACCCACTTGAAGGCAGCAACACTGACTCCAACCTTGCTCCGAAAGTTGTTTTGCCTCTCATTCTCGCAAAAGCAGCTAGAATCTCCGCGTTTGACGTTGTGTGTTAAGTTTAGTGGTTTTTTGCGGATGGATGGAGCCTCCACAGGAACTCGACCTTGTGGACAGAATTACTGGTGGGTCTTAGGGAAGCTACAGCGGATGCAGTCAGTTTGTTTGTGTTGCGATACACAGCGCCAGGGTTTCGAGGAAAGCCGTGTTTGACAACAGCTGTGACGCACATATTGTTCTGACTACTTGACTAACTAGGTGCCAAGTCGTAGCAGTGTCAGATGGTTTTTTCCACGCAGGTGAAATTCTGTGTCACGGGCAGCGAACCCAGCGTGGCAGTGAGCGACAACTCAACATCCATAGTAGCCGCAAACTTCACCGCATCTCCCGTCCCGGTCCTGTAAGGACATGGGGTGGCATACCGCCTTATTGGCACGACTTGTCCGTGCAAGCATTGTTTGTTTGACGCGGATACCACCATGCATTTCCAGCACCGTTGGTCCACACCCTAACGTTCTGTAAGAAACTTGTGCAGGATGGCGGAATCCCTCATTAAAAACGTTCTGTCGGAAATTTGTGCAAAAGGGCGGAATCACTCATTAAAACATGAATGTCTGGGCGGCCAGTGTGACGATGGGGTCTTGACGGCAGCAACGGTGCTTTTCAGAGCCTCACTCAACAGCGGTGCTGGCGCACTGCAGGTCTGGCAGCTGCCAGAGCTCTTGCAGCAGAGTTTGCTCGTCCTGTAGCCCCTACTTGGGCGACGGACGAATTCGGTGCTGCCGATGGGGACGCCGATCTTTCAATGTTTTTGTCTGGAAGTCAGAGTTTTGGGGCGAAATATTTTCACGTTTTGGGCCAATGACGGGCTATGGGACCACCACCTCATGCTTCCAAATATATAAACGGCACACAACTGTAAGACTTGCACGTTTCAAGGAAGTTGAAAACGGCATGTTGCCACCATTTCCGGCGCGCAGAGTTGCAAAGCAGACATTTGTTCAGCTGATGTGAAAGGCGCACTGCCACTGTCGCCAAAAGATGCCAAACGAAGATTCGGCAGGGTGTGTGCGCTCCGTGTTGCACGGATGCGGCCAACCCGCTTTTGATCGCCTTTGCATACCACGAGAAATGCCGAGCATCACACGCGTCAGCATGTAAAGATGCAACATCACGAAAACACGGCAAGCGTTGCTGCGGAAACGGCGCCGCACCACGCGAGCAGAACGAGGACAAACCGATTATGCATGTTCAACACGAAAGAGCCAAGATCAGCACAAAATTCACCCTCACTCAGCATTACAGTTGCGACGCACAAGGCCGCGAAAGCAACGCATCAAAACAAACCGCATTCCACAAAGTTGATTGTCTCCAAAGGCATTCGCGTGAAAATTATCCGCATTTAATAACATGATCCGCGGTGCCGGACCCGTGGACCCTTCCACAACATGCACCCTCATGTAGCTCGCCAGCAGGAGACAGAGGCGACAGAAGTGCAGTGACGCAGCACGCCTCGCACATGCCCGGAATTCGACACGTGTTTCCGGCCGGCACAAGCGTATGGTTGAAGGTGCGCGCAGGAACCTGAGCGCCGCGGCGGCTACACCGAATGCACTTGGACGAGCATCCTCGCGCGCTGAGCAACGAGGACTGGCATCGCCGGAACCTTCTCGGCAACGGTTTGGACACGGCATTATGGTGGGCATCAGGAGTGCACGCTTGCTTGGACACCAAGCGCCTCACGTGTATGCACAGACCCAAGTAAGGGAGACTGACATGCAGATGTTTTTCGTGTCCGGGCCGAACGGACCACAAATCCGCAAGTGCCTGTACGTCATGCCGATACTAGAGGCACGTCGTGCTGAGCCCGCAATGTTTCGAAAACTGCCTAAACGGGCGACAGTGGGCGACATGCATTGCACCAGCACACCTGTGTCCATTGCCATGTGGTTGAAGCTGTATAATGCCATGGTATTTCCCGACACGTCAGGCCTTACAACAGCAAACTAGCTCCGTGGTTGTTTGCATTTCGAGCTTGGACAATCACTGGCGTGTGATTGTTTGCAGCACCCCGCGGCCACCATGCAGATTCGTGGACATGCTCTCCAATTCGGCACAAGCATCTCATCGCATCAGCGGCAGCATCAGAGGCAACTAGCAGACAGTGCTCGGCATGTAAGCTACAGTTTGCACGCGGACATGGCGTCGCCTGGCGCGGTCGCAAACGGAGTGCGAGCATGAGATAACAAAATGGTGCCAGTTTGGCCGGACGGCAGCGCTCGTGTTGCTGCGCGCGACTGCTTTAGTTTGCCTTGCTTCCCATTGCGTTGCTGTGCAGATAGCTCAGCTGCGTTGAACCAGTCACTCGGAGTTCCCGCCAAAAAAATGTTGGAAGTTCGGTGAGCCAGCCGACAGCAACACCACAAGTATTGAAATTCCGGCGGGCTGGATAAAACACGCAACACAACATGGATTTTGCTATGAAAGAGGCCTTTCTTCACGATGCGCCATGAATTTTGCAGGAAGGAAAGAAGCAAAAGCGAGGGGGTGACATGATCGCAAAACTGATCACTAGCGTGTTGTGGCAAGGTACCGCCGAAGCTGCACAAGCTGCATCTCGTGGCGACAGGCCTGGCGTTCTTGGTTGGACGGCAAACTATATTCCTAAAGTTCGGGGCCGTAACCGGGTGGAGCACGGTATCATAGTTGCTTGAACACAGGGCCCAAGAAGTCTTGGTTCACACTGCCAGGTGTGAAAGTGCACAACACTGTGCGATGATGCAGCCGGGGGGCTCGAGCACCCTTTTGCTTTCCTTAGGAGAGTCGTGCACCTTGCG
>CAJNDV010031885.1:220283-259923 GCA_905221635.1 Symbiodinium sp. CCMP2456 | reverse complement strand
AATTTGCACGGAGCTCAAATAAACATGGAAGTAAGCAGGCCTGTGCTAAAACTCGAGTCTCGGCACAGTGCAGACCGGAAATGAGGAAACACCGGAAAAACGATGCGAAATGCGCAACATACCCGAAAACATCGGAAACAAGCTGTACAAAAGGATGGCTGATATATTTTGGCACAGTGCATCTCGGATTTGTCGCCCAGTTTTTTGGCGAAAACACTGTAAAAACCGCGGCGAAAGAAAACATCCAAAGTTTTTGTCGGTGCACCAACGTGCCAAAACTCGAGTTTTAGCACATGCCTGCCCCGAATTTGCTCCACCCGCGCGGCGGCAGACGCACATGCTGCCAACAACAACAACAACAACAACACCAGCAGCAACAGCAACAGCAACAGCAACAACAAGCACAACCACAACGACAGCGACAATGACAATGTCAACGACGCTCAGGAAACCAAAAAACAAGCACCATATTCCAAAAGCAATGCTGAATAAAGCTCCGAAGCCGTTGAGCGCTTCACAGCCACCCGACGGGTCATTACCGAGGTGAGCCTTTGGGAGCTGGACCTCGACACAGCCGAACCTCTTCTGCGCTGTTGCCCGTTACACACCCTCCTTTCTGCAAGTTGGGGATTAAGGGTTCAAGGTTTAGGGCTTTACCTTACGACAAGTTCGGACTAGTGTGCCTTTTCAGTCAAGTTCCTCAGTCGCATGCTCGGAAGCTGGCAGCACTGTCACGAGTACAGTGTTAGTCACTGTTAGTCGGCGGACGAGTGGCTAACTACCAGGCGTTCTTGCTTGCAAGCCTGCAGCAACAAGGGTTTTACCTCGTTACACCCTCTTTTCGGGATGTAGGACTACTGGTGATGTTTTCGAGTCCCGTGCCGTATGTGTCTCTTCTGGCGACTATACCAGCTACCTTTGCAATGCTATTGCGCATCGTTTGTATATGTGTTTGTTCTTGTGCATGTCTGTCAGTGTAAGTAGTGCAGGGCATGTTGAAATTGGAAGGATTCCCTCAAGGGTTCTTTTGCCGGGTGTGGTGGCTTCGAACGCCGTCCCGATGCAAGATCATGTGAGGATAGCCCAGAACCCAAAATACTGTAACCAGCAGCAGCCAAGCACAGAAGCAGCCTGAAGTGGCACGGCAGCTATTCGCAGTACCAGAGCCGACAGACACATGTGTCACAACTTGGCATCTGCGAAATCTCAACACACAACTATCCCAAGCAAAGATGGGTTACCTGCATTCTCTTTGCATGAACAGCTAAAGCAGTGAATCCCGAATAGTTTCAGATTGCTCGGTGTGCGATTGCGGAGCCTTGGTGTGAAAATCGGAATTCCCGAGACCCTTCTCAGGCACTGCTCCACGACTTCCACGAATGTCGCTTGGCTTCGGGCGGATCTTGGAGTTGAGGGTTTACCTAGGGCCGTGCACTCGGTTGCCATGATCTGCCCGAAAAGCCGAACTGTAGCTTTCCCGCCGAAATGGGTGGTTTAGGAATGTTTGGGTTTCGTGGGAGTAGAAGGTTGCTTCGTCCTACAAGTGTGCGGTAGGGTATAGGCACTTTCGAAGCAGGATTCTTTATAGTGTTTTGCCCAGTGTCCTCACCCGGCGCTTGACCCTGAAGTCCCTTGCAGCCAGAGCCCGAAAGCCCCGGACTGCACTGCTTCTGCTTCTGAGCCCTGGACTCTCCATCATGCTGGAATGCAGCGAAGACGGTTCCGCGACCGGTCTATCTCCGAAGGTAAGGATGCGTTGGTGCTGGTACTTGTGCTAAGCACGGATCCGAGTCTGCTGGTCAACAGGGGGTTCCTCATTTTCTGAACGCCCCCATGTAACGCAGATGCCGAATTGATGAGACCGCCAGTGTGGTCATGGTCGTCATGGTGTAGAATTATGACGAGCATTACAGATCAATTTGGTTGGAGCCTGGCAACCCCCTTCGCCCCCAACTCCAAACTCTAAACCCCATAAGACCGTTTTCTAACTTGGCCATGCTCAGAGGTGCTGAAGCCAGCTATGGATCCTGGGAGGTCCTGCGTGGGGCTTTTGGTTACAGTCCCGTCTTGGATTTCTGGCTTTCTCGGGCGAGAGCTGAAGTGTCGCAGTTCCACAGATTTGGGGTTTAGGGAGGGCTTTCGATTAGGTCCCTATAGGGTCGGGGTATGTCAGAGTGCACACTGAGGTTTGTGAGGGAATCCCATAAGAACGTCCAGGTTGTGTATTGGCGCTGCGCACTGTCAGTTTCAAAGCCAAATCCTAAGCTTGCATCCCGAACCGCAAGCCGTGCTGCCCCTCCCTTATCCTGCATCCTCATTCCAGAATCCTCTGCCAACCTGCTGCAAACCTGAAAACACATGAAAGAACCACACGCATGCATACATACGTGCATTCGAGTCTGTTTACACACACATGGGACCGTATCGCCCGATGAAGCCCAAGAGGAACCTTGTAGATCTCCAGAAGCCCAAAGACTTCCCAAGCTGGGAAGGCCACGTGGCACGAAGTCATGGACCTCAGAGGCGACGACCGAGTGAAGATGGCCGACTTCCGATTCGGTTGCCAGGCTCTTTGTGGGGTGTACAGAGTTGGGGATTAGGATTTAGGGTTCCGGCGGAATGATTTCAGAGAGGTGTTAAAGGTTTAGGCTTTGGGCTTATGAGGGCTTTTCGAGTTCTGTTGAATTGTTTGTCTAAGCTGGGGTTTTGTTGGTTCTGTCTAGGGCCTGGGGGTTATGCCACAGTGTGCTACAGTACAAACCCCGAGGGATTATTGAATATGGTATTTGTATGTTGGGTCCTATTGGCTCTTATAGTTGTGATATAAAGGTTCAAGGCTTCAGGGCCAGCGCTTGTGATCTAGAGCTCAAGCTTAGGGTGATAGTCTGCAGGTTATTCCATACTTTTCTCAAGGTAAGCTTTGAGACCCGGTCTACCGATAGTACCCTTTCACACTTTGATCCTGGGCTTTCCTTGTGAACGGTAAGCAACCGGACCAAGGGATTTCCTTGTTGAAGAGGGGATACTGGGGAACAAAGGTGGTGGAAGCTTTGAGAATACTAGGGGTGTCTTTCCGCAAAAGGTGAACCGGACATGGGCTGAAGGGTTTCTTCCCGGTTTCGCAGGACAATGCATCCCCAAACCTTTTTACATGTGTTGAGGCTCGCGTAAAATCAAGTGCCTCTAAGATCGAGGGGTCTCGGTGTATTCAGCAACACGGCTCCGACACTGCGGGAAAGAAATCAAAGGCATGGTGCACCTACCTAGAGTCCATGTGAGTTTGCGGTAGCAGGGGCTGCCTGCTGGTGGGGCGAAGGGCGTCTCATGCCTCGGTGAGGGCTCCCGCTAGAATTAAAGCAAGCATAAGCTTCGGGCGGTTTCGGACTACGTCAAGTCGGTTTCGAATTTGGACACGGCTCATGGGCTTTTGAATGCCAGAGTCAAAGCTCGAGAGCCCCCGAAACCTGGCAGGCGATGGGTTACAAAGGCGACATTAACCTCATGTTCGACCTGCTCGATGTGTCTTGGCCGAGGCACTCGTTGTTGAACACTACAGACCCAGCACGGAGTTCACGAAGTTGTTTTTTTCGCTTTCTGCCTTGTATTGTGTTGATGTGCCGTGATGCCCCCCCAAAACCCAAGCCCAACTTTCCGAACCAAATCAATTGGCTCAAGCACGAACAGCTTTTCGGAAGGATAGCCCTCAGGCACTGGGCGGTGCTGTGATGCGGCAAATTTCTATGAATACTTCAATGCCACGAATTATCGGACATCATTTGCATGCCCCACTTTTCCCCACAGCGATTCCTAGGTGATTGATCTCCTTCCTTCCTCTTTCCTCTTCTGACGCCACAAAGGCCCAGAATTCGATCGCTGTCGCCATGTTCTCGTGGTCTTTGGGATGCTTCGACCTGCAGCCCCGCCGTAAAAAGCGTTCCCGCGGGTTGGCCCCGAACACCATGATGAGTGATGAGGTTTCGAAAGTATCGTCGACGTCAACAACAGAAAGCCTGTCGACTCGCCGTGCTCAGGAGAAGCAGTTTGTCCAGAGGCATGACTCCGAAAACAGCGAGATTTGGTATCTCGTGTGCACCGCTTGGCTGGATAAGTGGAAGGCCTTCGTAACTGGAAAGGCTGGCCCCCCCGGTCCGATCACCAACGAGACTTTGGTTCGCCCAGATGGCACTCCCTTCCCAGGAAAGAGGGCTGTGGAGCACTTCCGGGGCGTGAATGCGGAAGTGTGGAAGTACTTGCAGTCTCGCCACGGAGGAGGGCCTGAAATCATTCGAACCAAGCAGATCAAGCTCTATGTTGAGAATGCTACACCCGCCCCGAATGTGTGGTCCAGCGGCCCTCAGATCTCAAGTGCACTGGCCATGGTCAAATCGTCCTTCTCGGGTTCTCCGGCCATTGCTCCGATGTGTACTCCGGTAAAGAGCCAGCCCATGGCGGCAGTGGCGCCACCTTCGCAGGGCAAGGTGACCTGCGACAAGTGTGATGGACCACATGCCACGGAGAATTGCCCGCATTTCAAAAAGCCCCGAGAGAAGCATCCGGATGCTTGGTGCTTGAAAGGCAAGGCCAAGCTTGTTGGCGCCGCCGAGTCCGAGGCAAAGTTCGTCAGCCGCGCCCGCGTTGTTCGCCAACCGGGGGACGGCTCATGCATGTTCCACTCGGTTTCGTATGGACTTGGCGACGGAAGCACAGCCGGGTCACTGCGTAAGAGCGTGGCGGACACCATCGCCGCATACCCTAACATGCAGATCTTGGAGACACCCATAGCAGAGTGGATCCGGATGGATGCCAATGTCGGAGTCAGCTCGTATGTCCAAAGCCTCCGGGGTGGTGCCTGGGGCGGCGGAATCGAGCTGGCCGTTCTTGCACAGATGAAACTTGGCGTTCTTCTGGTTTGCTCTTAGGACTTTAACTTTCCAGGTTTCTATATGAACTGTAATAAGGATCGAGGCTAAAGGTTTAACTTTCACGAGGGGTTCAGAAGTCAGCCAAGGAAAAAGATCAACATTGAAGTCTATGAAGCTCGCCGCGGAGGGTACGCCCGCATTGCTCGATTCGGCTCATGTGGTCGTACCGTGCCGATCCTGTACCAGGGTCGCTTGCACTATGACGCGCTCGTGCTGAACTGAGGAGTTCCAGCTGTGCGATTCCCGAATCTATGTGAACTTCCCCTTTCTTCTGAGAACACCCAAATGCCACACTGAAGCAAACCAAAACCGCGCCTCTCTTGCGAGGCTGCTGCTAAATACATCTACATCGAACACACATAGGTACTTATGATTATGTTCTGTATGGACATATACACTTTCATTTCTGGTATCTTTGATGAACCAGAGTATTTGGCATTGGGTTCCTGTGCTTTCTGTCCCAAAGGGACAGATGCCGCTTGACCAGGATGGACAGAAAAAAGCGGCCAATAAGCCGAGACCGTCTAGTTTCGCCATGAGCGCGGCAGCGCGACACCGAAAACCAAGGGATTTCCGATTCCCGTTTCCGGAAGCCCAGGTGGACCGGACGAAGTTCTTATCATGGAACGAGACCGCCTGGATCTCCGGCGCGGAGGCAATCTTTGCGGGTAGGTCATGTCATGTTATGTTTTCGTGTCGGTAGTGTGGTATAATGAAGTAAAAGGTAACATATGGAAACGGACACGTACTGCAATGCACTGGAATGTATTCGTGGACATGCATGCATGCACGGCCTACGCACCGGTATTCGTATCCAGTTTCTTTTCTTTGCCTCGCTTGCCCCTCCCTCTCTGGCAGGCCTGTGTGTACGAACTCTGCATGGAGACATTGTCGGGCATTGGATATAAGGGCTTCAAGACCCTCAAGAGTATACGCTTGCGGCATGCAGCAGCGGCTAGCAAGGTCGAAGAATCTACCAGGCTGTTTGAGAATTCGTGCGAAAACCAACACGGGAGTAGGAGGGTTTTGCGTCGGCAACTTAATACAAGAGGGTATCTGAATCAGCTCCAACATCAGCCCCTATGTCAATCGGTACGGTACATCTGTGACCCCTGCGAGATACCGACAGTCCCGCCGACACGCATCGATGTTGGCATGAAGACGATCTCGGGGCCTCCCGGGCTGCAAGCGCCAGACTTGGGATTTACCGTGCTTGGAAGGCTTGGGGTCTAAAGTCTAAAGCTCAAGGGTCTCGGAGACTCTTCCTATGCAGGAGGGTTTGCACAACTGTTCGGGTTTGCGCCGCAATTTCCGGAGGAGATATCTCTTAGCGATTCGATGTAGAGTTCGAAGTTGGTTCAGAACTTGCACTTTGAGACAGATTGTAAAACCATCGCTTTTGGACAGCATTGCCTGTAGTCTGTAGTTCTAACACCTTTAACCCGATCCCTTAAGACCAAAACCTTTCCCTTTCAGAGCCTGCTTACAGTTCAAGCTGTCGAACGCATTGTGCACTCGTGGCATTGGCTCTGAGCGCATATGGGACATCAAGCCGTACACTCCTATGCAGCAGACTTGGTCGTTTTACTTCGGCAGACTTTTCTACTTCGTGGACCATACCAACCCCATGAGCCCCTGTTGATGTGTTTCTGGCCAGGAATTTCACCAAGCTCACAAAGCAGCAGCAGAGGCCAGCGAGTGGGAAGAGGTTTAAAGGCCTGGAGTCGTTTTGGGCGGTGAGTGTTCGCGTCCAAGGCTTGTCCGCGAGATATGACATGACCCGACACACTCACCCTGGTACCTGGAACTTCGGTTTCGACAGCAAGACTGGAAACGTCGCTGCCAAGTATCATGCATGTTGAGAAACAGCTCGAAATCTTCGAACAGATGAGAATGTACACAGTGAACAGCCAGCAACAAGCCGGCCGTCTCGCAGGCACGGGAGTATCTAGAACCTCGAAATTTTGACAGTGTTCGTATGCGTGTGTATGTATTCATCAGGCTCTCTGTGTGTATATTTGTGTGTTAGTGAGTCAATGTGCTCACTTGTTGGGTTAATGGGCCCGATCCTTGAAGCTACCGAGACTCACAACCCTCGCCTGCTTGTCGAGTGCGAGTGCCAAAAAATATTTGTGTGTTTATCCATCTGGCCTTCACAAAGTCAACGACAGTACGTAACCAGTCGCCAGGCGAGCAGATGCTGTGTCGCGCGACTTCCGCGTGCGCACGAAGCGTTTCGAGGGCCGCGCACGTGGAGAGCTTCCTGCGCCTGGTCCGACGGGATGGCAGACAATAACTCCCCTAAATACTAAACCCTAAACTCCCCAAACATAAGCGGCAGGCCCGCAAATCCTTGGCTGCATTCCGACTCCCAGCCATCGCGAAGCTTCGACAACTCTTAGCGCTTTGAATCCTGAACCAGATCTTCAATTTCCCAAGATAGCCCCCTAAACTAGTACAGTAGTTGTTTTTTGGGCCTCGGGCGGAGTTGGAGTTCCTGTAGGCTGTTCAGGACCAAGAACCAATTCCGAAACGCTGCTTCACCAACTCAAAGACTGAGACCAAATGGGCCATCCTAGGACAGCAGCCCCACTGCCGGCACCAGCATCTTCGCACCCGGCTTGAAGCAGCCTGGTCGCGATCGTAAACGCGTCAGAAGCGCAGTGCTCAAGGATCCCCGGTAAGGACAACTAAGTCAAAGCAACTGCAGCTGTCGAGCTGAGCTTCTCCTACCTAACGTCCCACGGTTTAGAGTTTAGGGTTCTAGAGTTTAGGGTTTAGGGAGCCGTAAGACGGGGTAAGGGTTGCATGGGCGCTGGCCGGCACCGCAGTCCGTGCTGAACAGGGTTTAGGGAGGTAGGATTGCACAAAAGCCTTGCTGCAAAAAAAGAGAGATTATATAGCAGCGACAGACATTCAAGTGCAATATTAGCCGCGAAGGAAGGTTTCTTTGGCAATTAGACCGGACGAACTTGTAGTTGCTCACTGTCCAGCCACAGAACCCAAATCCCCAACTCCACATATTTTCCGGTTGGCTTCTTCCTTCGGGATCACGCTGTGTTTACGCAGTCTTCTGACAGCTTTGCTGAATGGAGACCGAGACCACCTTTCAGCAGTTAGTTCTTCAGCTAGTTGTTCAGTCTTTCAGCTTCGGTTCTTGCGACTTCTTGCAGCCAAGCATCCTGAACCCGGGGCCATTGAAGAGCATCATGAATGACGGCTATGTGGCAGCGCCGGAGCACAGCCAGACAGATACACCGAATGCTCAGCGAATTGGACACAGCCCCGCCCCCCTCTCATCGTCCATCCTCAAGGGGCAGCTCTGCATTTAATGGGTCTCAAGGCATTTGCCTGCATGTTTCTAAAGAAGTGGAACCCAACACAAGCCAAGAACGTACTTGCAAGGCCTCAGGGCATTAGGCGTTGCAGCATTGCTTCGCATCCGGTGCAGGTTCTTTGCCGAAATTTCGTTTGCCTGACTGCAATCGCCTCAAACCTTCATCATACCTATTCATCAGTTCTTCAGGTTCAACGAGCATCTTCCCAAAGCTCGGTCTACGCCAGCCCGGCATTCCTTGCGGGAATCGAGAGGGAGCAGAGTGAGGCATAGGCAACAAGAAACGAGATGAAAGCTGTGGTGATCTTATCATGTGTGGTGTTTGGTTTGTACCTGATTTAATTTGGAGGGTACGAGCGGTCAGACTCGGGAACGCCGAAACTATCAGGCTTGGACGTTGTAACTTACTAATGCTAACGCGGAAAGTGTTGAATTCAGCTTCGCTGCAACCACTTGGCTTGTTCCTAGTATGGTCCAACGGTGGTAGTAGTAACCACCGTCGATGGAGTGTGGGTCTTTAGGAGACGGGGGTAGGCGTGCAATGCAGCTAGTGCAGCAGCATGAGATGGTAGCAATGTTTTTCAGCAACTAGACGCAGCAAGACTTCACACAGCTACAGCATACACAAGAACCGAGCTAAGAGAAAACATCCTTACTGCAAGTCTAACGTCCTGAAGCCACTTGGGGAAGCCTGGCTTCGCTTCCCTAAGATTTGAACCCCAAGACCCCAGCCCGAAACCCGAAACCCGGAAGCCTAAGACCCGGGAACTAAGACCTTACACCCTAAAGAATGATACCCTGGAGACTAAGATCCTAATCCGATGGTCACCTTTTGCCAGGGGCGCGTTGCCGACTTCCGCTTCCATGGCCTCGACCGCGACTTCCTGGCGAAGTCAGCTGCTGGTCTGTTACCAAAACCTAATATAGGGCTTCGGGTTTAGGGCCTTAGGCCTAAGGTGTAGAAATTTTAATACGAATCACCATCACCATCACCATCGTCGTAGTCATCAGAAGTCAGCATAATAATAAGACTGTTTGTACTAGTAACAATAAGATGTACTAGCAATCGTATTAGTAATACTGTTAATAGTAACGACAAAAGCAAAAGAGCGATTGCTGGTCGAGTATGTTGGCCCTCCTCCGGGGTCTTGACAGAAGCAAAACCCCAACGAAACCCCAAACCTTAACTTTAAGGCCCCATCGCGGATATACTTTACCAATATACTTTAACTATACGGTACCGTACTGTATTGTACTGTACTCAATTTTTTATTCAACCGGACTGTGCCATACTACGTATAGTAGGCCAGGCTGGCAACAGAAGGCGCATCTCTTGCTCATGCTGCCCCTGTAGGGACCGGACATAGGCTTCTGACATGACCGGGGCTTGCGATCATAGCAATGCATGAAACTGAGAAAGCCTAAACCGACTGAGCCCCACTTCCCTCATCACTTTGTCACTATGACCACGAGGACTATTCGATCTTGTGTTTGGTTGTGTATAACCGGAGATGTTGTGTCGAAGCCATTTCAACACACAACTCAGAGAAGAAAAGCACCCTACACACCCAGAGCACGACAGTCGACACCTAAATTCCCAAATATCAAAAGTTAACGCCTGACGCCCGGAATGCAGATCCCTGCTGCACCCTCTGTAATCATAAACACTGTGGTGGACCCGAACAGCGCGATCGAAATGCCGGAGGCGACGCACACCCTGACCAGCTAAAACTTGAACCCTCCAAACCTGTGTCCAAGTTGCGAGAGCATACAGCTCCAAAACCGTAAGCCTCAAACCAGTTTAAAAAATTGCAAGCCTGAGTTTCACTGAGAGGCGAGACTGAATCCTCCACAAAGCCCAATACCCAAAGCCCTACATCAACCCCCGAACCTCGAGCAAAAGGCTGAAGGATTTAAGCCCTTGGGATCCATACCAACACAAAAAAGCCTTTCCAACAGAAGAAGTCCTCCTCTAAACCCGAAATCCCGACTACCTTTTTCCACCGGTGTCGTTTGAATAGTCCAAGCAGACGGAGGCTTTACCTTGTGTCACGTCGACTTCGCCCCATAGACCCCGCCTGGATTGTCCAAGTTGTGAGAATGTAAATCCCCAAACTCTACACAAACTCCAAGCCCAGGAAGACCTCCGAGCCCGATCTTCCAGACTGGTACCTGATCTCCGAGGGTCGCCACTCAACCGGATGTCAGGTTTGGTGGGGAGGATGCGGAAAAAAGGGGTTCGTAAGGGCTGTAGGGTCTTGTATAAGGGTTTCCCAGGCGCTTGATATAAGAGTGTATACAATGGTCAGTCTTGAAATGTTTCAAGTGTTCTATACGGTGGTCGTTGACTTGTGACTTGTTGCTGAAGGCCGGGGGGGGGGTGTTAGGGTTTAGACTCTTGTTGAGTTTCAGGATAGTCAGTTTGCCGAACCTGCAGGGCTTCTACAGGAAACGGGCTTTGGGCTTTGGGCTGACGGCCTTGTGCGAATTGCGAGCTGGGGAACTGGGATTTAAGGTTTGGGGCTGCTGGGCTTACTGGATTTCGATCCGAGGAGCTTTGGCTTTGTACTTCTTGCAGGCATCTCCGCATCAAAGAGATAGCGGCGGCACTATGCCGTCATGAAAACACTTAGTGTTGTGGCGACAAGGCTGATTTCTTTTCCAGCCACGGGGGGGTGGGGTAAGACTGGTAGTGCGACTCATTGTGCATCTTTGGAATCAGCCACATCGGGCCACAACTTCATGAAGAATAGCGGATACAGCCCTCAGGACCAAACCTGCAAGACTCGACATCCGCACTTACATCCATGAATGAAGTGTAAAACTCTGAACCCGTCTAAACCTCCAAACCTCAAAACCCTAATCCCACGGACCTCAACCCTGAACCCCCAAGGCACAAATGCTACCACAAGTGTCAGAAGAGTTCGTAAGGTATATACTCTGTTAGTGTCCCCATACAGCCACGGTATAGTAGTGAACCCCCAACGTCCCAAGCCAAACATGCGTCAAGGCCTACAGTCTCCACAGCCGAAGCCGAAGGCCGTGTTTCGACAGCTTTCTGTGTATGTCGGGGAGTATTTAGTTGACGGTGGCTTGGTGGGTGTATGTTAGGTTACTGGAGATTCCGACGCGTCGTGTGGAACCTTGCCGAGGAGGACACTCCGATTCAGCAACACCCCTCAAAGATAATAAATGTCGGAACTTCAAGAGGTTCGGGACCCTGCTAGAGACCCCAATGGAGCCGTCGGCTTCCTTAAAGAATTACAAGGGTCCCTAGCTTCCGGGCGACGAGGCAAGCCCGCTGCAAAAGAACGCGTCAACTTCGGTAACCCGGTGTCTCTTCAAGCTCTCCAATGTCCCCCGAACGTCGTGCCATTCGCTTGAACCAGATGCTAAGCCTCAAACCCATAGCAGGCAGGATTTTCCAGGGCACTCAACGGTGTAATTCGGACATCTTACCCTGATACAGGGCGGCAGTCCTCCCGAAACCCGAAACCCTGGTTATTGCTATTGTCGACTAGGCGGAGATGGATTTTGGTCAGCAAAAACGAAACAAGCTGTGTCATTGTGGGCACTGGGAAGGTGGATCTTTCTTTCCCGTTGGCGCCACAATGCCCCGGCAAGGGCGGCTGGCCCTGCCGAAACTCGGCTGTTTAGCCTTTAAGGAGTTTCTTGTTTTTGGATGTTGAAGGTTAACAAATGACGAGTCTAACAACTTGTTCATCTGCATATTTGCAGGTTCGACCCTGTCGTCTGGATGTGATTTGGAATATGTTTTGTCTTCACGCTGCCAGTCCATCCGATGCTACGCAGGATCCGTTTTCAATATTCAATATAGCTTATGAGATTTCGCCGCGGAGTGGAGCATTGTGGGGTGTCGAGTTTGACTGATTGCCATATCTCACAGCAGTCTTTTCCGATTATCAAGGCCCCAGACCCCTGCCTTTGCCATTCCTTAGTAGTACATGCAGCGACGGGAAGCCAGGCTTCTGGCAACCTGTGCCGGGCCAGTGTTGGACTGCGTAGTGACTTAATATAGGGGCCTGAACAGAGGGCTAGAGCACTTCAGTAGTCGTAAGTTTGTCGCCCAGGAAAGCTGCGTCTTGTCGACACCTTCTGGGGTGGAAGCAGCGGGCCTGGTTCGAATATCCAGAACCCCCTCCGCCTAAGCAAAGCCAAACCCGTGCTCCGTCATGTTTCTTCATGGTCACAGCAGCCTGCGCTTTCTTGCTATGCACAATCCTTCCAAGCAGAATCCACCTTTCCTGTCTCTTGGTCCCGAGATGTCCCGATCTTAACTCCAACAAGCTGAGACTATTCGTGCATGACAGTTATTTGGGTGCTACTGCCAAGGATGAATGTCGATGTGGTAAATCGACCTGGAACTAGGGCTCAGGATCGCCGGTGTTTTTGGAAATCCAGGTTTCCCCAGTGGATTCAAGGGAATGTGCCGGGGCCAGATTCAGAACGGCAGTGGCGAGGCGTGGTGAGGGCGGTCGACTGATGCTGTGGAAATACGTGTCTATGCATGGGTCCCAGAAGTGTTCCAGACCTCCAGACCCTGCTCTCCAAATCCTCAATCACCCGTGTGAGTGAGCGTGTTGCCCAGGCAAGGACATCGGCAAGCTTCTTACACCTCTGAGCCAGGGGGCGGTTCTGCCAGACGATTTGGAACGCTGGCAGAAGATGAGTCTCCCGGACTAAGGGAAACAGGCATCTTTACATAGCGGGCTTATAGGGTATGAAGCGGGCAGTTGGCACACTGAGCATCGCCGCGATTTCCTCAAACTCAGCAGTGAGGTGACGTCAATGGGCTACGGTTCGATCAGCCTTCCCTTCGTCCCGATCAGCCACTGCGAGTTTTCGGAAGCAGGTTTGCAGCTTCTTTGCGCAGCAGCTGGGTTTATGCCTGCATTGCTTTCCAGGAGGGAGCCGCCGAAGGAAGCCTGTGCGTCGATGATGTATATAATGAAGCAGACGGGCGCGAATAAGAGCAACCGTACGACTGGTTTCAGAAGATAACGCAAGGAAGAATCGTAAGACCGATCTGGCTCAAATAGCTCGGGAGAGAGAAACGACAACAGCCGCAGACACTGCGATACCTTTTCCCATGGTCGGAACTCTGGTAAAAAAATCGTCGGAGCTCTCAAACCGTTCGATGTGCTTTTCAATCGGGCTCCCTCGGGATCGCAGCCGGAGGGATGCCACATGGCCTGACCCCTCCGTTTGTTTTTTGGTCTTACCTGTGCATGAAAGCCCCGTAGCATCCGTGTTTCCCCCATGTGACGGCTTGTAAACAGTTTGTGATATGAGCTGGGGTTGCATCAAGTGAAAAATTAGGGCAATTAGAGGTCCTTGTTGCAGTAAAGGATTCTTTTAATTATACTTTGGTAGTCTCCAGACTTTAGACGACGCTTGATTCTGCAACCTCCCAACCCTGAGCCCTGCAAGCCCGAGTTCTCAGCCCAAGCCCCAGGAACCCTGTCACACCTGAACCAGGGTCGTGTGATTTGATCCTGTCATGCCAAATTCTTGAGGCCCGACGACTGCAACCCTAACCCCTGCCAAAACTCGAACGCTGTAGCTGCTTTAGCTTCTAAGCCCAATCGCTATAAGCAGCCCTTTCGGGATCTCGTTCGGCACTCACGAATCTCAATCCCTAGAACCCCTGAGCCCTGACATGATGAACCTCAGAAGTCTGTCTTGGAAAAAGCGCACCGAAAACCTTTACTGTATCATATTATGTGATATCATACCTTACCATATCATGTCTCATCAAATCCTACTGTAGTAGATTGAATTATATTAGTATTACCATTCTGTATCGTATGATAACCCCCCGCCTCAGTTATCTCAAAGCAGGAGCTCGTTCAGAGACCCTGCCTTAGCAGTGGGACTCGAGGTTTCAGGGTTTAGGGTTCCATCAAGGTTGTACATGGCTCTGTAACGGTTCTGTGGAGGTTCCATAGGGTTTTTGGCTTTGGGGTTCTTGACTGTCAAAGATTTGGCGAGGTAGGGAAGGCCAACCCACATGCACAACAACTCTGATGCCATGTGGATCTGTGCATGGCCGATGATGCCCTGCTTGCCGCACATTAGCAAGCTAAATGGGTATATTGACTGGTTTCGAGAGGGAGATGCACTAGGGACGGATGTTGATGGAAGTTTGTCCTCTTCGCCCAAAACTCGAAGTTCTCAAACCTGTCAGGGGGAACCAGCGGGTTCAGGTTAATGCCGTTTAGGGTTTAGGTCTCCTAAGCCGGATGCAGAAAAGGGTTTAGGAGACCAGAATCATGTTCAAACCTTTAATGATTTTTTGCAGCGTTTTTCCTCGAGTCCCCTACGCTCTGGATTTTTTGTACGCCGAGCCGGCCGAATGGCACCAACTCGGCTTCATGACCGGCGGGTGTCTCTCGAAGGGGCCGCGGCCTCCTGTGGTTGTATTCATCTACCTGTGAAGCTCGATGGACCAAATTGGGGTCGGGATTCGGCTTCCTGAAAGCAGTTAGGCCACACGGGATTCAGATTGGGATCATCTCCGGCACTAGGAAATTGATTCCAAATCCTTAAATGTAGTCGTTTCAATGCCGGGAATCTTGCGGAGACAGCCCCGGTGGACTGTGGGTCTGTAGCGATTGACAGATATCCGACGTCTTTGGCCGTGCAGCTGTCGATACCAGGCCTCCCGAAGGCAATAACATACTGCGCGGCTCTTCAGCTAGGTTCGTATGTGAGAGCGTCGTTCGTCTGCAGACCTTGCCGCCTTGCCCGTATACGTCCGAGCGTGAGTGTGCAAGAACAAGTACCTGCACATTGCAAGAGCTGTTTGTTGGCTATGTTAAGATAAAGACGAAGAGGAAGGCGAAGACGCGACAGCACTTGCACGATCATTCCTAGCCCTGCTGATCTGGTTAGACTGATGATACTTTTGTTTGTTGCTGATGCCTTTGCGCGACCAGAGCTCGTGTCAAGTTCGCCCTTCAGACAAGGGCTGAGTGGAGGCAGAAATCAGATTTCGGAAAAGCGTGGCGACTGCTTGAAGTAGCATACTGTGGGAACCCATCAGCTCGTACGGAAACCTCCGTGAGCAGCCATCCGTGAGCTGAAGCTTCGTGAGCTTACCCGGTGGGTTTCTTTCAGACAGTCTTCGGAGCTTGGAAGCAAAGCACAGCCAACTTTGCAGTCCTGTGAACCCACCTTGAATCCTCGAAGAGGTCTTTTTCATGTTCTACACGAATCCCTGTCTGGTGAAGATGCATCATAGCGCCAGGGCTGTTTCTATGATTCTGTTGTGCAGTTCCCGATTTCGCAATTGTGTTATTGGATCAACTCTCAGGTCTTGCTTCGTGTATGCATACATGACGGAGATGTGGTACTACTCGCCGGTGGATGCGTGGAGCTTGGAGTACTGCTGGGATCGTCGAAGGGCAAGATTCCCATTTGTCAAAGGTCCGGGGGCAGTCCCGGATGCTGGTCCTTTGGGGTTCCAGGGCACAATGGACACATTGTGAGTCAGGTTGCGTTGAATATTGCAGATACTTTACTTAAACCTGGCTGCCAAGTCCAGCATGCCGTGTGTATGACTTGAAGTAGAGTGGTATATCTCATGATGGTTGTTGTCCTAGCACCTTGCCTTATGCCGCTCGAAGTTTCCGACTTAGAGGCGTCGACTCAGTCCTTTTCGATCTTTGACGTGCGATTGCCCACTGAATCCTCTGGGCTCGGCGGCTTCCAATTTGCACCTTACACAGAAGGTCCTGCATGAGTGTAAGACACCCCAGCCGGACTATATCGGAAGAGGCCAGGCCAGATCCACACTGAGAATCCAAAACGGCAGCCGGCTAGCCAAGAAAGCGAGCCTTGAAAACCCTTTTAAACCATTGACCTGGATCGTGCTCGAAGCCCGATTCTGTACTTCCGGAGTTCTGACAGCCTGCCTTCTCAGGACAAGGAGTTCGAGGGGCTCTGACCTAAGTGAGTGAGTGTGAGAGTGCTTTGCTCAACCAGGAGTTTCAGGCCTTTCTCCTCGGAAGTTTTGAGATCGTGGGGTGTTCCGGTTCAGGCTTGCGGATGTAGAGCGCGCGAGGTCTCACACGGCCCTGATTACATCGTCTTCCGTCCGTTTGCGTGCTGGTTTACATCTGTATGTACACACGGCTGAAGCGCCTCTGGGTTTCCTTTTGGTTTACGATGTTCAAGCAGGATGTGGTGTAGGGTGCGTTCCCTCAATGCCCTGCAAAGACGTAACCTCGAAGGACTCGTAACTTCCAGTGCTCTTCGGGCGCTGGAAATGACAACCCAACGCCCTGCAACCACATCCTGCGTCCTCAAGCCTCAATCAACGTGCCCAGAGTCTCATCGAGCTCATGAGCTTATGAGCAGCTGCAAGAAATACAAGACGCGGCGCATTTGGCCCAAGGGCATGTCTTCTTGGACCCCGAATGATGGCCGAACCGCTTCAACAAAAACCTTGAATGCGAGGCCCCCAAACCCACATGCACGTAACACTACGGTCCAAGGAGATGCCGCGAAGCCCCGACATAAAACACAAAAATCGCTCCAACCCTCACCGATCAGGTCCGGTCTTCTCTGCGATGCCTACTTCAACATCGCCCCCGCCTTGGTTTGAGCGGAGGTCTGATCCCTGACTCAAGAACTGTCACTGTTTCGGGTTAACAGAGCCTTGGCAGCCGTGATTTGGTCAACACAAGTTCACACTAGAATACACTGCTCTCACATGTGCAGGTTAGCTAGTGGAGTAGCCCGTCAATTCAGCACGTCGTCATGCACTGAGTTCGGCATTCCAGCAAGCCCCTCGTGTGTTGGCAAGTGGGTCCCTTTCGTTCAGTCATGCATGACTGGCCACTGCAAAAGTTACCTAGTGCCTCGATGTTGTCTGCTGGTTGATGTGCTGCTATCCAAGAAGGTCTTCCATAGCAAGGGCCAAGCAAACAGGTGCATATTGATGCTAGACTGCAAGAGCACAGCTTAGAGCAAATAAACTCGATGTGCTTGGAATTGCTCTAAATACTTGATAACAATCTTGCATCCCTGCCCGAGGCCCGGTACCACATTGGCTCGCTCGCGTGCGGGGGCCCAGCAAGAGCTTGGTATTTGGCACCCGTTTTGGGGCTTCCGTCCTCGCCAGCACGGCCGGTACGCAGTTTTGCACAGGAGCGGCAGAGGCGGATTCGCACGTTCTTCATGGGTCGCTTGGGAAGCCGACAGTCATTTGGGATGGATCTGGCCCCTCCTTGCCGGCATTCAGGAACTGTCGGGCCAAAGGGTCATTCATAGTTCCGTCGTGAGTCGTGCGCCAAGATATTCACGGCTCCTCGGTGCATTCACCTCATGTTGCGAATATCCCACTCTGATACGAGTTTTGACGCGAGACGATGGTTGCTGCACACCCGTATACTATAATTACGTTGACCAAGCACCAAGCCTTGACTTAATTCAAAAACCCCGAACCAAATGACTCCTTGAACCTTCAGCTAGAATTCCCAATCAGAGCAGATCGTGGACCACCATCCTTGCGCTGGAGTCAGAACATCAGACTTTGCAGGTATGGCTCGCTGTTGATTTTCATCTTCCGCCCACTTCGCGTCGCCGGAGCCTTTGTAGATGTTCCCTCCTTCAAGAAGGGTATAGCCCTCTAAGACGTATGAGCTTCCCTGAAGCACTAGATCCAGCCAGAAGGGTCTTAGGGCGGTGGGAATTGTAGGTTACCGTTCTTAGGAGGCCAGGCTGGGCATTTATCTTTGATGCAGCGTGCTTCCTTGCCTTTTCTCCGGGTGGTCGAGGCTTTTCCCAAATCTGAAACCCAAGCCTCTCCACTTCGAGCGTCGAGATCCCACAAGACTAGAACCCTAAGCCTACATCCGGAACCCGGATGAACCCGGTGCCCTCGCAGTATATGTGTACCTCTGTACCTCAGACCCCAAACCTTTTGCTCTCAAGTTACACCAAAGCCCCGACAGAGTCGCCCAGTATAGAGCCCTCGAAAGATATGGCCGATGGCCGAGCGAAGACCAGGTAACAGGTAACTTCAAGGTAGTTACTCTGAAACTTCAAAGACAGTCTTGTGTTCCCCACCCGGACAGACTTTAACTAAGCAACCCAGCTCGTAGAGCCGGGGATGCAGAGGGCAGGCATCAACCTCTTACTTGACCCTTCTCTTAGGTCGTTACGGCTCAGCTCCAAAAACTAGATTGTTCTGCTTTTGCTTATTGTCTTCTGAGAAGAGCCCTTGAGAT
Organism: Symbiodinium sp. CCMP2456; assembly: GCA_905221635.1. Classification (NCBI taxonomy): domain Eukaryota; class Dinophyceae; order Suessiales; family Symbiodiniaceae; genus Symbiodinium; species Symbiodinium sp. CCMP2456. The sequence goes on along the minus strand of CAJNDV010031885.1, from coordinate 241,408 downwards.
CAAGCGTTTAGGGTGTTGGACCTAGGTGTAGAGCGGTGCAGAGTGCAAGGTTCAGCTAGTTTGGGGGAGGTAGCACAATCTCGATACAGACCCGAACGAAGCTAAACTTGTCGTTCTCCTGGGAACTCGGCAAGCATACCTGCGAGACAGCTAGACCAGCTTTCGGGTTGGGGTTTCGGGTTTGAGGCTGATTCTATCTTGGGCGTTTAAGATTGTCGTCTGCAGAAAGTTAGGGTTTAGGGGCTGCGTTAGGGTTTCGACGAAGTGCTTTTGCTTGCAGCCTGTTGGTTGTGACACTCAGGTCTTGGACGTCCTGACACGTTGCTAGGGCCGCAATTCGAGTAGCTATGGCGGTTGCCCGACAATCCCGAAACCACACAGCCCGAGATCTGCGACAATACGTAACGTCGAAGTGTTGAGCTCCCACAAGGTAACTCGGGCCCTTATGGCTCCAGCTCATCCTACACCTTTGCGTCGCTGTGCGTCCTTTCACGGGGCTCATGAAACACCAGCAGAGGGGAGATCTCCTACACCCCAAAAGTGCCCCAGTATCTTGCACAGAGTTGGCAGCCTGTTGCCAACGCTATGGAGATCCGGCCCTACTGGAACGGTATCGCTGGTAGGGTTTTGCATGGGTTCGTGGGTCTTAGGGGTGGTGGTCAGTACGTCTGTAGGTCTTTGACATGTTTGTTGGGAGTTTCGGGGATTCACTGTCCTTCGAGTTGGAAGGGTTGGGCGTGCGTCGTTCGCTTGAAGGGCTCAATGATAGCCGGCTCTACTTCAATTCAGTCTTTCAGGACTGGGTTGGGACTGTTAAAGTAGACCCATTCAGCTTTTTCATTCCAAGCCGAGGACCTATCCGCAAAGCGGAGGAGGACGACGAGAACTGCTGCGTCTGGGCGGTCAACAAGGTGGAGCTCCAAGCCCGCGTATTTTGGTTTAGGGTTTAGGGGTTGCTTTTGGCATCCCTACTCTTCGTTGTTAAAGCCCCAAAAGTGGTAGGTTAAAGAAGGTCAAAAGAACCCAAACCCTGAACCCTCAACCCTAGATCTGCGAGTGTGCGAGTCGAAATCTTGAATTTTTGAACCCAACACTTACCTGGTTCGGAGCGAATGTATGATATGTGTTCGAAGCTCTTGTCGATGACAAGTGCTGACCGAAATCCCCACGAAGTAGGGGGCTGTCATAACCACACTACAAGCTCCAGCAAAAACCCATATACAATCTCATAAAGCATCGTAAAGCCCTCGGAAAACATTCACGAATCAGAGACCCTTGGATCCCGTCTTTCGCAGGTCTGCTTTGAGAAGAGTGCATAAACCTGATTCCTGAAAGGATTTCTCGAGCCTACTATTACTTACTCTTTGTGGGTGAACCCTATCAGCGAGTTGGTAGGGACCCTTCAAAGAGGCAGGTTCTAGTAGGTTAGGATATTGGGTACAAGTGCTTCAACATCTCCCTACTTGTCCGGGCCTGATGGCTTACCGGTGCTGGTTATGGACAGACATCGAACCTCGAAGAGGGCTACTCAGGCATGTTGTGAGGTTTGTGGATGTTTGGGGGTCACAGGAACATGTCCAAATATACTTACCTACTTAGCGGGTGGATGTCAAACTTCGTTCTATTCCCGGCTAGGTCTCCTTTCTGTCCTGAAGCCCAAACCCAAAGCCCCACAACCCCTACAGTGTAAACTCAAAAGCCTGAAGTCCTAGACTCCTAGGCCTATAGACCTTACACCGCTTCTCCGGACAGGTCAGCTGCTGTCGAAAAGCCTGGGGCCTTGGAATATTTGGTTTAACGGTTTAGGGTCTGGGGTAGTTGCCATCCCACATGAAGAATGAGTGGTGTGCGGCGGCAAGGCCTGCAGCGCTGTTGACAGCCACTAGACCCTGAACGCTTCCCAACACCCAACCCCTGAAGCACAAATCCTACCTATCCAGCTGAGATGTTCGCCGTAATGCAAGTTCGGTCATTCTCGCTTGTGCATGTTGAAGCTTTACTGTCGGAATCTGGTATGAAATCTGGTTTGTGAGAAGTCGTGGCTTGGTGAGTGAGGACGATCTGGGGTCGTAGCGTGATAGGTTGGTGAACTTGAGCTCTTTGAAGCCGTTGGTCCCGCTAGAGTCTAGAGTGATCTTGGTCGTTGGGTGTGTTTGATGGCATGGGTTTAGGTGTGTTATGCCTCCCGTGCTTTGGTTCGCCGTTCTCGTTCAGTGTTGCCCCGACTCTGAATCCTTGCCCTTCGTCGGAGCCTTGAGCCGAAATCCTTCATCTCCCGCCGAGGGATGCGACAAGGTCATTGGGTTCTACAAGCCAGGGACTCGTGCAAAGAGCCGGGCCATTGCTGAGGGCTTTAGCGGTGCGCTTTTGGGTCCGGATGACACGGATGCTACTACTGGGGGTCCCCCTGCCGTTTGAAACACCCTATGAGCACGTACGGCTTTCGAATTCTGGCCCCCGAGACTTCGCGAGGTTAAGGCTTTGGGGATGTAAAGGTTGAAGACCTTCCTGGGACCTGGAAGCTGTCATTCTATTTGCTTCCGTTTGTTGGAGTTAGGGTTTTGGGGGTTAGGGCTTACAGGGTTGTATGAGGGTGTGAAGCATGAATAGTAGGTGAGACGGGCATAGCGTACTGGGTTGTGAACATTCCGATGTTCATTGCCGGCAGGGCCGCGTACTCTCGGGACTGGGTTCGTGGGGGGAAAGGGGGGGTTGCTGTTGTCATTGTTGGCGGTGGCGTGTTGCAAATGGCACAACCAGGAGTCTAGGGCTTCAGGTTCTAGGTTCACCATAACGGCCCCAGCAGAGCCCGATACTTCGATTCCGGGAGCCTTGGTGCACCCTTGACCCCAGGCCAGTCTGTGTGTCGAAGGCATGTGAGCTTGTGCTTGTTTCCACATGTTTCCACTGTCACCCTGGCTGTACAAGTAAATAACAGGCTTATAATGGTAATAATGGGTTTTGATCTGTCCAGCCTTCGATTCATGTTGATGGTGGGCATGTATTGCAAGTTCGAAAATGAAGGCAAGTTCGTCAATGCTTCTTGAGGCCCACGGTTCGGAGTGGCTGTGCAGCTGTTTCTGCGCGTGCTTGTCACTAACAAAATCATCATTGTCCTCTACCTGCTTCTCCCAAATTCCAGGCTGATGCCTACATTTCATCGATCCCCACGCAACGAACATCAAAATACTCCGGCCCAAGGGATACGTAGTCGGCTTTCGCTCCACGCATGTTTCAGGTCCGGGCCCAGGGTTTTTTGAGGCGTTCAGGGTGAAGGGGCTTGGAAAACTTCGATTTAAAGTCTAAGGCCAAGTTGATCCTCCGAGCCCGCGAAAGCGAACCCGCCGCCGAACCACGAACATTCCCCGATTTCTGAGGGAGTATCTCCGACCCCTTCGAAAGAGTCGGGCCCTAAGCCTTGTATTCGCAAACTTCCAGACGTTTCCACCTTGAGATGATGGGCCTAACGGCGCAAGGCACATGTAGGGGGTGCGGGTAGGATTTCAAGGATTGTTGGACTGGCTCTGTGCTTGGCGCGGGGTCTCCGATGTCAGAAAGCTGTAGCGGGGAGAGGTGTGGATGCTATGGGCTCATATATAAGGTGAAGGGCCTCAAGTTTTTGCTGCTGCCTCTCAGTATGTTTGGAAGCCCAAGCTCACAGCATATTTTGCTCAAAGAAACCGAAACCGGTTATCGCCAAGGTTAGTTTTGGGTTCCTTATAGGTCTACAAGATTTAATCCCTAAGTCATGAAGAGGTTTGCTTTTCTTACAACGTATATTTGGATCAGAGAAGTCAGCCGCCACGATGAAATGACCGCCTGGAATTGCGGGCTTCTAAGAGCGGGGCAACACTGGACTTGGATTGGCAGAAAACCTCGAAACCCGAGCAACCCGCAAGAACGAAAGGCTTTACAGGGTTCAGGTTTCAGGGCTTTGGCCTCAAGCCCCGACCTTAAACACCGATGACAGAGTCGAAAGCCTGAGCTTTGTTGACGATGGCAGGTGCTTATATGGACATGGCCATGACCGGCCACGACTTCCAGCAGAGCTCCAGGGATGCAAAGCTGGGGGCCAAGCTTTTAGGTGCTGGGTTTGGCATCTGAAGCATCATCGAAACGAATCGAGGAACCTTGGATTGGTATCTGACCACGCCCCCAAGGCTTCAAACCCCAAGAAGGCCCTCTGCGGCTTTTGCAATAAGACACTACAATTACTGTAGCTTTATCCCCCTTGTGGCAGCTGCTCGAAGTTATTACAAGGAAACTGTGGAGCTCGTGCTCCTTGGCGTTCAGCTGGTCGAGACGCAGAGACCAAGCAGAGCGAGAGATACAGAGCGAGAGACAGAGAAAGGGAAGGGGAAAGTAAAAAGAGGAAAGGAAGCAAGCACCACACGAGAGAGAGAGAGAGAGAGTGAGAATCCACTACGAAGGACTCAGCTAGCTAACTAGCTGCTGCGACACACCCCGACAGAAAACACAATCCATGCAAGCGGACGAAGTTGAAAAAAGCTAGCACATGCTCCTTGTCCAGCTACTTCCTTGACGGGCGAACCGTCAATGTGTCCGAGTTCGATGGCCGCAGTCTCAGAGGAGCCTTTTGATGAGGTTTGGGCTTTGGGGCTTTGGGTTGAGGAGTTTGGGCTGGGCCTTACCAGGCTTAAGGGATTCCTTGCTTCAGGCTCTGAGGGTTCGGTTTTTGTAAGCGTTTATAAAAGTTGTGAGGGTTGTGGTTCTGAGCTTTCGCATGTGGAATGTATCGTGTCGCTTTGAGTTTGCTTTTTGGAAGACCTGGAGCACTTTGAAGGGGTCTTTCAAGGAAGCCTTCACAAGCCCCGGCGCGATTCCGGTCAAGCCCAAAGCTTCCTACTGCTATGGCTGTTTTGGGCTAGTGGATTTTGCTGCGTATCCCCTAGCCCTGCACTACATATGATGGTGATGAGGACGAGGATCTTGTAAGTGATGCGTGCATAGTATGCGTGTCTAATCTGGTTGTGCCACCTTTCCAGATTCGAACCTGGTGTTGTTACATGCATTGCTACATGCATAGCGGCTGTGCGCCGGGCAAATCTATGGAGCCCCGAAGCGAGACAATGATGGTGATGTTGACGACGATGATGATGATGATAATGATGATGATGTTGAAGATTCGGATGACGAAGATGACGAGGATGACGGTCACGACGATTTACTTGGCTTCTCTTGCTAGCGCTTGTTGCTACGAGGTTGCCCTATAGAGAAAGTCTAAGACTCGCCTTCAGGTGTGACTGTCCCTAGCCCCAACCCCGAACCCCTTAGGGTTTTGAGAGTCTGTGGGCCTTTCAACGCTACAGAAAAATTGTAAAACCTCAATTTACTGTAGGGCCATAAAAATGACTATCCATATCTCCTTTTCGTCCCTATCCGAGTAAACCGTACTATACACCGCATAAGTCCCCTATGCTGCCCCCAACCTTCTGAGGTGCTGCTTTGCTGGTTGGCACAGCCTGCAGCTTCTTTGTCTCGGCTTTGGGGGCCGCACTGGTGCGGCTGATGTGCGCCGCGCGGCACCCCAGAATGGCCAACCAAAGAGTGGGTTAGGATGGGTGGTCCTGAAGTCCAGTAACAACAAACGGCCAGGATGGGTAAGGGGGTGTGGTGAATGGCAACCGCAACGCCGCAACGTGATGTTTGGTTTAGGCTGACGAGTTCTGGGGATGCTTTGGACTCAGTTTGCATTTTTACAGTTAGTAGCGGCTTTTGCGACAGCAGGCTGGGCTCAGGCAGGCCTCGACTTTGGACGTGCGGGGCTGTTCTGAGGGTCCCAAAGAGCGCCTTTTACACCCAGAGTTTGTATCCATAAATGAAGAGCTTTGCATGCATTTACTTATCTTGAGTGTCAGAAAACCCCAGAACAATGTACAAGGGTTTAAGTTTACTTGTAGCTTGGCACTCTTGCGCGGTCCAAGATACGTGATTCATCTGCAGACCCTCAATGTCAAGGTGGTACGATAAACGTAACGATTTTGTATGGTAGTAGTCGGCACCTAGCTGGACATGTGTCGTCAAATCATGAAAGTAGCCACCCCAAGGAGATCCCAGTGAATAGAGCAGGTGCCGCGAAGGGAACCCTGTCATGAAAGCACATACCTCAAAGGGATTCTGGCTCTTGAAACAAGCAGCCTGAAGGAAACGTGGTCATTATTTCAAGCAGCTGCCTCAAAGGGAACCCTAACTTGAGCCACACCCACATTATTCAAGATCAGCTTGCGATTTTGTTTTGAGTTGGGTGCCTGCTTTTTATGATCAGACTTCGACGAACTACCACACGGATCCTACACACAGAACCGACATTCTGAGCATGGGCCAGCTACATAGTTCTGTAGTCTTAATATGCCCGTTCACTGGGTTTGCCAGCAGTACCGGCCCGTTTTCCTACTTATTTTTTGGGGTCTCCTTATCGAAACTGACAACCAGGAAAAAGGGCAGCCTTTTATTTAGGGGATATTGGGTAACCCTGCATAAACGCTGAAAAAGCTAGCTTATCGCCCCTCCTAGACCCTAAACCCGCTTAGCGATTCAAAAGACTCTTAGCGATTGTTTGCTTTGTTGTGTGGACCTGGTCACCGGTCACGATCTGTAGTGAGCCCTGTAGCGAGCATGCTAACCGAGAGACCTCGGCTGGCAGAGTCCGAGTTGCGAGAGCGAAAACTCCTGGCGACTCGTTCAGCAATGGGCAAAAACGAGTCCCTTAAGAAACCCTCCTAAGCCCGCAGCTTAGAATCCCGCTAATTTCCAGGCGTGGCCCGACTACAGCTCGACCACCAGCCCCAACTACGTGATGGCTCGGGACTTAGGGCTTTTGGGGTTTTGAGGGTTTAGGAGCTAGCTTTCAGGGCAGGGGTGTTTGTGGTTCTGTTCAAAGCCATCGTCACTCACGCTACGAGCGATTGATTCCTAAACCCCTAAATGCTAGCGTCCAAGCGTCAAGCACCTAAACTTCTGAACCCGATCCTTTCGACCCTAGACCTGAAACGCCGAACCCCAAACCCACAATCCACAACTCTAAACCCTAAACTTCTCAGCACCCAAGCCATCTCCAATCAGATGCCGACGTTCGTGACTTTCCTGTCCTTCATGGCTTCGAGCTCGGAGGTTCCAAGGTAAGCTTTGCTTTTTCTATGTTAGGAGGTTTTGCGATTAAGGGTTCATCTTGTTTAAGGTTTCGGGGATTAAGTTTTAAGGTTTAGGGTCCAGGTTTTGGGCGTGAAGCGAGGGTATGAGTGGGGGTCGAAAGCTTATGGCTGTGGGCCTGGGGCTCGGGTTTTGAGTCTGGGGCTTCGGGGTTTCAGACTTGGGCAGCCGAAGGCTAGAAGTGTTTATGGCTTTCGATTGTAGCTTTCTTGGCTTCATGTGTTGAATTAAGGGTCTTGCTTTTCAGTGGGTGCGGGTCAAGAGTTTACGGTTTCAGGCTTATTACCAGGTCTCTTGTAGATCCCTGGTTAGCTCGCCTCCATAAAAGGATTACGTATAATGGAGATGTTAAGCAGTGGCTGCGGAGCTCTGCATGGGGGGGGGGCGGTTGTTGGGCATCAGGATCACTTGAAAGACCCCGAGGTTACTGTCTTCGGTTGAAGATCTATCAATAGAATGGTGTTCAATCTTAATCATAACAAATCGTAGCAATAGTAACTGTACTAGTAATACTGAAATAATAAGAATACCAGATTATTTTAATAAGAATACCAGAAGTAATAGTCATAATAATAATAATAATAATCAGTATTGTTGTAAGTAATAGCAGTGGTAAATCTTAATGCGGCTTCAACTTGCTTCCTTTGTACGTTGCACTCGTAGCAGCTTCAGCAAGAGGCAAGAGGGGCATGCAGTGCACTTGCTGTGTCTTTTGGAACTTTCGGGGTGTATGGGATCCCCGTAAACCAACCCTACAGGGCCCCAGTCAGCACAACAACTACACCGCTAACCCTATTTTAGACCTTAAATCCCTTCAGGAGCAAGGCCTGTAAGTAAAAACCAAAATCAAGCAAACGGGACCTAAAGCCCAAACCGGTAGACTCCAAGATCGGCATGCTCATCTCCTGGCCTTTCTTCTTGATGCCAGATCACGTGGCAGCCTCGGCCAAGCCTGTCCAGATCTTAAGCAGAATTGAACCCCGAATCCTGGAAACGCTCGGGCCTATGCGCCCGAAAGCTTATCAGCCTTACGCCTAACCCTTTAAGCCCGAAACCCATAACCTCAAATCCCCAAACCCGAATCCTCTGACATTGTCCTTAGAGGGAACATCCGACTTCGCAGCGGAGATCGGTGCTTCGTTCGTCGGTGTGTTTACGGCTTCGGTGGGCAAGCTAGTTATCTCACGATCTATGGTGGCCTCATTTGCGTCTTCGTTGTGGGTTTAGGGCCGCCTCTTGCTGGGTTTTGTTGGGCTCTATATAGGCCTTTCTCGTTCAGTAGTTTATTTCAATTCCTATTCTACCAGAATAGGCATCTCTGGTAAATGAGAGGCTTTCCATATTATGGTAACCTCCTGAGTTCCTTCACAACAAAGAGCGCAGTAACTCTCGAAGCTCAGTGGCTTCCTCTTCGAGCAGGCGAGGGTGAGGTCCTGAGTTTCGGTTGTTTTAGTTTGGGGCCGAGGGTGACTTTGGCTCTAGTGACCCTCACAAAAACCGCCGGCAACACACCGCAGGACTACAGACTCTTCCCTCTTGGGTTTCTCGGAGTTTGGCGATGTTCAGCAGGAGTAAAGAGAAGCAGCAGTGGCAGTGGCATCGAAGTACGTTGTTCACCGAGCAACTAACCTGTACTTTCTGTTGGGGCACTGCAGCCTCTCATCCTCGGGTTCACATTCTGGTCCCCTGAAAACCTGAGCTAGAGAGGTGCAAACAGTCATGAGCGTGCTTTTAGGACCCAAGCAGTTGCGGAAAGTTCCAAATGTCAGACTGAAGCTCAAGCTCCCTCTAAGCGGCCGATTCCTTAGTTGAGGATAGCTGAGGGGTATCAGGCCCCCCGAGCTGCCAAGCTCCCCTCCGAACTTCAATATCCCAACTCTACTGGCACCGAAGCTGCTGTGGAACCAGGTTGCGGACTCCATGTTCTACTGCTTCTGCAGAGACCGGCACGCCGGAGCTGGCAACCCAGTCATCTGAGCTCTTGATTTGTGCCTGGTAAAGAGCTGGTTGATGTTGGCAGTCACCGGTTCTGTGATGCCATGCCAATATCCACGGTACGTTGCTTGAGAAAGAACCCAGGAAAAAGAGACGCACCAGCCTGTATGCAGCAACTCGCGACAACAATCGCAAAAAGTAGCTGTAATTAGCTGCGAGGCATGCGCTTCAATGCTTGCTTTGCCACACGAGTGCTAAGGACATCGGAAAGTCGCCAGAGGAGCGACAGGCAACCGGAACAAGTAAACTTCGAACGTTTGGGCCGTGCAGTTGTATTTTGGTTCCTGGGATCTTGTTGTGTGCCCGAGGCTTCGTTGCCATATCGGAAGGTATGCATCTCAAGCTATCTGGTTATGGCCTTTTAAGAAACAAGTTCCGTTGCAATCGAGTAGCAAGGATTTAGCAAAGGCTACCCCTGTGCCTCGAAGATCGGAGCAGGCAAAGATTAGCTTCATTCCTTAGTGGATCCGACAAGAAACCTGCACCCCTCAATTGATCTTCCTTCATGTAAGACTTTGTGAAGGCACGAAATACTCCAGTCCATGCCTCTACAGTTGGCCGCACCCCGAGCCCCCCTAAAATGGGATGGGACTGGCCCCCGTGTTAGCTTGACATGTGCATACTGAGTAATTGTTGCATCGCATCGCAGCGCCAAAACCGAAATTCCCTCGGATATCCTGCAAGCTTTAGAATCTGCGAAACACCGAAAAGCTTCGACATGCATCCACCCCTGCAAGCCCCGAACTTGACCTGAGTTGGATGTGACCTGACCTTCGGAAATGCCTCCGCCGAGTGTTCGGTCGAGCAATCAAACAGGGCTTGTTTCTTTGAGTTGCTCCTTTCATTGCGTCCTTTTTTCTCCGCATCCCAAATGCCATCATGGTGTCATAATTTGCTGGGTGTAGAGACTCCCATTCTCTGCTCTGGAAGCTGTGAGTATTTGGCAGGCCTTGAACCGTGGCTGCAACTTCCAGTCCTTTTGGGGAGGCGGGTGGAGTTTTGAGACCCTAAACCCTCAACCCCAAAGACATGGGATTTTAGCAACATGCCGGGGACAACTGTTCGCTATGTTGTATGCCCAGAACGGCGGTTAGTAGGCCGTGCTCCTGAGTTTTGAGTATCGAATTTAGAGCTTCCGGAACTGGGGGTGGGTTCAGTCCTCCGATGGTTGCAGTAAACCCCACCGCCTCCTTTGGGTTTAGGCTGCTGTCCGACTGCGAACCGAAGAGACCTCGGCCTGTCCGAGGTGTTTCAGATCATAAACCCTGCCGCCTCGTAGATGCTCCTCTCGCTTACTGGACCCATGACCTGGCAACTGGCAACGGCTTTCCCAGGCAAGCTCGCAAAAGACATCGGAGCATGAGCTTTGCAACACTGACTGCTCATCCTCATTCAAGGCCCCGAAACCATGGAACTGGAGACGAGAAACATATTGAACATCCGAAACATCGCACACGCCTCTCAAAGCTCTCTGGGAAAGCTCCGAAGCTCCGAGCAAAACTGGCCAGGGGGCTCAACAACCTTGGCCATGTGCGGGCCTGAGACCAGGTATGCTGGTGGCGGGGTGGACTGGTACTTACGGCTAAGGGTTGAGGGGCCAGCGCTGACGGTTTTCAATGCCTGGGGTTGAGGGTGAGGGCCGGGGTTTGTAGCAGAGGCTGGGCAGTGCTTTTGGGTTTTGGCGAAGAGCAAGACCTTGAACCGGAAGCCCGTGACCCACACGACCTTGTTTTTGAGGGACCCTAAAACCCGAAATTTAAGCAAGGAGGCAAAACCGGAAGCAAGAGTTGGCTTCAGGGTTCCGGTCCGTTGCAGCGCCTCATCAGACGGTAGAAGGCGTGACCGCCAAGAGTTCGAAACCCTTTGAGGGAGAGCAGGGTGAAAACTTCAGCCCCAACGCTTTTGTACTGTGGGCAATGGTACTTAGTAGCAGAGTAGGACAAGAGTAGGTAACAATAAACCTTCTTGGTCTACGGCACTCCCTATATAGTCCCAAAGGTAAAGTTCCCGCGAGGATACTGGACAAGTAGTAGGGATATGTGCCCTAAGCAACCCTAAACCATATACCCTAAACTTGGGGAAAAACCTAAACTCAGGAGTGTAGTTTAAACAGCACACTCCCTTCCAGGGCTATGTCGAACCATCCTGAGGAGACGCAGGCCGGATCCAAGCATGGTGGGTGTAGGGGGGTGTCCTCTCATGTATGGCTACTAACAAAAACGATGATATTATTGCTTGTGTACTAGAGTTTAAATTAGGATTCGTTCGTTTTGACTCTCATATGCTCTGCAAGGCTACGTATTATTTACAAACTCTAAACGGTAAGCTCATGAGGGCTCAGGAGTCAGAAAGTCAGTAGAGCTGCACGCCCTGCGGACCCGCATTGCACCCCTCGCAAGCCAAGAGGGAGGGTTCAAGGCAGTGGTCGGGTGCACATCATTGCGGTTTAGGGTTCTACAAAATTTGGGGGCTTGCGTTACGGGTATGCATAGGGTTTCCGGGTGGTCTCGGGAATTTCGTGGCCGCGGCCATGGGCATAAACTGGGATAAACTAGGTCCTTTCAAGCGCACGGGCTGTGGGCAACGGAAGGCCCCGGGCAAGGGAGCCTCCCAGGACAACGAGTTTCAGCTTTATAGCGTTTTAAGATATATATATATATATAGGCTATATAGGGTTTTAGCCACGAGTGCAGGAGCTCTGAGAGCCAGGCGGGCATGTACAAGTCTGTGCAAAAAGGGTTTCAGGCTCCAGGTTTAGAGCTCAGGGTTTAGAGTCTTGCATTCAGGGTTCAGCAGGCTCGTGTCTGAGTTGTGGGCTTGAGGATAAGGTTGGTCCCAGAATTTCTCCGACAGTTTTGGGAAAGAGCGAAACTGGTGGCCTCGTCCATGGATTTGTTCGACATAAGACGGCTGCAACTTGCACAGGAAGCTAGACCATTCATCCTTGTATCGTCGCAGGCTTCGAGTTCAGGTGCGTTCAGGTCATGTTGCTCAAGAAACCCTGGAGCATGCGGTGACATGAAGGATGAAGGGTGAATGCATTGGCTTTACTTGCAAAGGCGCCGGATAGCTCAAGCTGCAACCTGAATCAAAGATATGTCGGCTCAGAGTTGTTTTGCGCCTCAAGGGGCCCGCAATTAGGGGGGTCCATCGCGACCATTGAAGACCAAATGTAGTTAGGTCACATGGATGACCCAACAGCGCAAGGTAAAGCCTTGAAGTCTGGACAAGAATTGGCATTTATGGTAGAATTCCCCAACGGTTTGGGGCATCAGCATACTTTCCAAGCCCCGTAAGCCTGCCAGAAGCTGTACGAGACCTACGAGAGCATGCGCTGAGTGGCTTCCGTGTCGCCGAGGGGTCGGGCACAGGAACCGCCTTGAGGGCTCATGGCCGCTTTTCCCGACATGTCGGCCCAAGCGCCAGCAGCCTAGCTACAGCCCAAACTGAGCCGTAAACCGCCAAACCCCCATTAAATCCTGAACCCTACAATTCTCAAAACCGTAGTCCCGCGCCCTCCAAGTAGGATCTGGGAGCGTTTAGGGATCAGGGTCTCGATGGCCGATTCTCAGTGCAGGGTTGGGGCAGCAAGGCAAAAATCTCATGTAGTCGGGCCGTGTGAGCGCCTGCCCCTACACCAAACATGTGACATGCAATGTGGCTGCTCATCGCTACAGCCTACGACCTGATAAAAGCCTGGAGCCAGAACCCCTCGTAGACGGGCCGGAGCCCAAAAAAGATGTAACAAGTTTCACTGGAACCCCAAGTGGCTCCGAAGTAGTCCTTGCCTGACTAGTAACTAATAACTAGGTGGCGTCGTGGATTGCCTTTTAAGTTCCTAACTTATCGTCTTAAAGAGGTACCGATTCACAACTGTTTTTGTGGCCCTTTGCATTGCCACCCAGATGAGGCTGGGTTTGGGGTTACAGGCTCAGTTCTCATCTGGGGCTAGCAAGGTGCTTTAGGGTTGGGGGCTCCGGGTTTGAGGTTGAAGGTTTGTCCGGGGTTCATTTAGGGCTTTAGGGTTGAGGTTGAACACTTTGGGCTTGAGACATAGCTGCGAGATGCGTAAAGGAATTGCGGAGGGCTTTCAGGGTTCAAGGTTTCAATTGGGTCAATACGGGCTTCAGCCGCTACCTGGTGTCGGTCGTAGCACCGGTACAGAAATGGGCTCTAGCGTCCTTGGTAATCGGGGTTCGGTATAACAGAAGCACCATTAAGCCGCTCTGGAGCCTATAGGAGGCCCTGTTTGCATACTTGGAGCTTTTTTGGGAGGAATGATCAGCAACGACTCGCCGTCTGCAAACAGTTGTAAGGCTCGGCTGAGTTTGAAGCCTCGAATGACGGACCTGGAGTGGCACGGTGTAGGGCTTTCGCATTCAGGACGAGGTAAGGCCTAAGCCCACCCCCCAAAAGCCTAAAGACCCGGAAGCCTCAGGGCCCCTACAAGTTCGTCATGTCCGCGGGCTTCTGTTTTGAGCTGGCTGTCTGGTTTCCGCGACTAAGTAGATCCCATAGCGGGGCTTCTTATTAAAGCACATTTTGGTAGAATTAGTATAGGTTCTCAATATATTTTTGGTAAAGCATTAACATGGCTTGTAGGGCTTTGCATTCAGGACTTAGGGCTTCAGGTTTTGAGTTAATGGTTTGGGTGGTCATGGCTTCTATGGCTTAGAGAAGGAACTAAAGCCCGCAAGCCCCGTTTGAGCTTTACACAGACTGCCCCAAGCCAGGCAGAGAAATCATGTGTGTAAGGCTCTTGAACACTTGCCCAAGACGCGTTTCGGGACAGCCAGCTGGCCCAGGAATCGAAATGGAGCCAAAGTCGTCTCCATTGCGACAACTCCGTCCAAGCACTCTCTGCGGTATTCACGGGCTCATTTGCGTGAGAGTAAGCCGAACAGTGCATCTGCTTTATAAGCCAGTAACTCCAACCCTTGCCGCGGAGTGCCATCCGTCTCGGGATCTTCAGAGATGCCGGCTATTAGCAGGCTTCACGTCCGCTCTGGCCATCCCTGGCCCTTTGGCTTAAACAGAGGGGGGGCCTTATGCAGGCTGCATTTAAGAATCCAAGGCCCCTTTTCTTCGGCCTTCGATTTCGGGTTACAGGTTTGCGGGTGGATGCGGGGCTTCTTACGAGTGCTGCAGGTATGACCCGGCATGACCAGTATTAGGCCGGTATCAGCAAGAACCATGTGGCTTTCGGTTGCCTTACTGTCAGATTAGATCATTCTCCTGGGATCCGAATTAGCACGAAAAAAGTCCCCTTTCTTCTCTGTCTAAAAAGACCTTATGTGAAGAGCCTCCAGATCAGTAGTAGTCAGCCCTGTCGCATTGCTCGTGCTTAGGCGAGTGCGGCATGTCTTGGCGTTTGTTTCGAGTAGCACCACTAGTGTTGGAAGCGATGGTAACGGTACTAGCAGACTAGCAGCAGCAGGAGAAGCATCTCGTACACTCGCAACAGGGAATGTTACAGCAGCAACAGCAGCAGTAAGACATCAAGCATAGCAGTTGATCCTGCGACTGCTACCACCACGCATTAGTACTCACAGTCATGCTGCACCATGTGTCTTTGCCTCATTGGCCGTCTTTAGGCGAAATACCCAAAAGTCACAACTTTTGGCTGCCCCCACGAACGTGGATATTTTGCACGTCCCATGTATTTAGGTATGCCCAATCGCGAATTTGGATGGTAGAAATTATGCTTCTTGTTTTCTTTTGCATATTCACTCGGGCTATGGGGTAGATGCCATTGAACCCAACAGACGTAACTCGAAACTCTAAAACCCTGAAGCCCCACAGCCTCAAAGCCTAAACCCTACATTCAACCACGTAGCCCAAATAAGATCCTCATCAAGTCGGCGGACGAAGCTGGCCCAAGCCACACTCTGGATGACCCAGCAGGGCTTTCTCAGCAAACGCCGGTCGCCCTGAGCATAGGCTCCTCTCGGATGCATCGGAATCGGACTGTGTAAGCCTGCTGGTGCTTAGGAACAGGTTTATAGGGCTTAGGGTCGAGGGGTTTTATGGGATAGGATGGGGGGTTTGTGGCTGGTCTCATGTTTTTGAACCCAGGAAGTATCTCCCTGTGAGCAGGGCGAAGACTAAGCTCCAGAACAAACTACCGGCTCGGTGTTCAGTCCAATCCTAAGGCATTCTTGAAGGTTTTGGTTGGGACTGCAGCATTTAAGGTTTGCTTTAAGGTCAATACTGTCCTGGCTTCGCGTGTTCCGGATTCTGCGACGCTTTCGGAGGAGGTGGTTGACTCGAACAGCTCGGTTGCTGTGCGAAGCTGTCAGTCACGCCAGGACGTCCGCTACAACATATAAGTGAGTCACGCCTGCCAAACCCCGAAACTACCAAACTGGTAACACTAGGCCCCGGTGCCCTACTGATTAGAAAAAAGGCTTTGGGGTTACATACTGTAAGTTACTATCGTACTTCTGGATGCGTGCCTCGGCTCGGCGATGCTTCGGGCAGCAACCCCGACCAGTCTCGGGGAGTTTCCGGGAAGGCAGGGGCTTAGAGTTTAGGGTTCAGGTTGTAGGGCTTGTGTTTAGGTTTGGAGCGGCTTTAGTTTAGGATTTAGGTTCTTTTGCTGTTGTGCGCGTGTGCCTTTGATAGGGCTGTCAGGGTTTGGGTTTTGGGTGCTCCACAACGTGAGGGTTTATGCTAAGTCAGTTTTCTGTTGAAAAGTCTTGTGAATCCGAGAGGACTACGGAAGCTAGAGGCCGGGCTATGTGGGCGAAGTAGGATATCTACATCACTATATCTTCAGGAAAACTTGGGTTCCTTAGGTTTAAGAAGAGCAGTCATGTCTAGACTTCTTTCACGGTCAGGGCCCTTTGTCGGCAACTCCCCCCTTAGCGAGGGGCTGGAGCAGGAGGTGATGTTCAAACCTGCGCCAGACCTGTTCTCCTCTTCCTGCGAGCAGATCGATCTTTCGACTTCTTAGTGTCTTAGTACAACAGTTTCCATCATTGCCAATACCGTGGGTTACAATGAGAATTGGAAACGCCAAATAGTCTGATTGAAACTTAAGAGTTTTCATCGCTTCTCAGAGACTCATCCTGCGAATTTGCCAGTCAGGTTCTTACTTTGCTCGACCTGCTCTGCACCAGCAACTACACTAAGGAATGTCGCTGGGGTCGTTCGCACTGGCCAAACCTTTTGCGAGACAAAAATATGTCATGTCATGCTCTTTGGGCAATGTGAAAACCGACATTCCCCCCAACGAAAAAGGAAAGACTTCGGCACCCTAAGAGCCTGGACTCTTGACTGCCCCATGGTTCTCAGAGGAGGCCTCGTTTCTGGGATTGTTGCGAAGCGTGAGCAAGAAGCTCTAAACTCTAAATCCACTCAAGTTTACTCCTTGCATTGTTTTGGCATATGCAGGAAGCATAAAACGCCAGATGGTTCCGGTCCAGGTCTCAGGCTAATGGTAGGGACAGCAAGTTTTCAGTTCTGCCTGACCCTGACCGTAGCACGTCTGGCCCAAAACCCAGGCTTTTGTCACAGCTGAGGAGACCTCATTGGTCTGGAGATATCAAGGGGCAGGTGCTACGTTCCATCTACCCCGGAGATCCCGAAGACTCAAAGCTGCTTTCAATAAGCAAAAACGAGACTCACCCTTCACCTTCACCCAAAATAGACAGCCTTCGTGCTTCCCACCTTTGCCATGCTGTCGCGCAATGGTCGCTGGCATGTGGCTGTTTAGTGTCTCAGCTGTGCTCTGTGGTCTAGGAGTCTAGGATTTCAGGAACAGGCAGTGGCATTGTGTTCGGATACCTCAACCCCAAACCTTGTACCCAACCCCCCTACCCGACGAGCCTCAATCCCTCACCCAGATCCCAAGTGTGGGAGGCTGGGGGGCCCGTTTCAGAGTTCGGGTCTGGCTTCTTCTAAGTTCTATCGTGTTTTGGGTGGGTGTTCTCGATCGCAACTCTAAAGCAAGCCAGAGCTCCATGGTGTACCCGGCAGCAGTTTGCTGAGCCGGTCTGCTCTGAGGCCTTTTGCTTTTCTGAGCTAAAGCTAACACGTGTTTTGGTACCCTTATCCCTGGACCCTGCCCTGGACATTGAAAGCATTGACAAAGTGGCCCCAGTTGCAGACGCATTGGATGGCCAGGCCGTGAAGATGAGCGAACCAATCCTGCGGTGAAGGTGGAGTTTTTTTTCGAATTTGGGTTGGAGGATTTACCGTTGTGGGATAACAGGAAAATTCCAGAAGCCAGCGTGGCACCCGACACGGCCCTGGCGGAGAAGCTCCTTGGCGCAGCGGTCGTATCTGAATGACGAAGTCACATCGTGTGTTAGAAGCTTGCGCGACAAGGCCTCTGCAGACCAAGCCGATGGTGGCTGGCATGTTGCCACGAGCCAAGCCCCTTAGCCCTTAGCTGTCCAAAACCCTGCGAAAGTCGTGCTCTTTCCTGGAGCCCTATTTGGGGGTTGGACTTGGCGTGACCACAGGGCGACCGCTCGCGCCGCTGCGGGATACTACACCTCTGAAGCCTATGCACACCTGGGATCCGTTTAGTGTGCTGCTGAGAACGCGGAGGTGACATCAAACCCAGAACCTTTGCAGATCCTCAGTCCTCAGCTCTAAAACCCGAACCTTCGATCCTAAGTCCTATTGCTCCGAAACTCACAGCCCTAAGGCCATAGGGCTCATAACGATGGATCTTATCAGATCCTGTTTGACTCTATAAGCCCCGACACTCAGAGCTCCGAGGTGGCTGGGACCAAGCGACGCCTTGTAAGCATGGCAGCCCAGAAATTGCCGACACCAGTTTCGGCTCTTGGAGCTTAGGGCTTTAGGGCTGCGTTTCGGGCTTAACGGTTCTGCCGCTGTGTGAGTTGTGGTTGGCGTGGGTTCGAGGTCCCCAAGACTTGCTTCGGCCTCTTGGAGACCAAGCATGCTCGAGCGAAGCACTAATAGACACCTTCAACCGCTGGTGGCCGTCAAGCAACAGAAGATGACGACGGGAGTCAGTACTGCATGGTTTGACAGTGTCGTTGGTTTGGTTTAGGGTGTTTGTTGGATGCTCGGTTTTGGAGCTGAACGTCCAGGGCTGCGTGAAAGCAGAGGAACTCCTCAATTGCCTGCCTGCCTGCCTGGCTGGCTCGCCATCTACCTGTCTCTCTATCTCTGGTGCTATTTATCTCTTTGCATCTCTTTCTCTCTAAATCTCCTCTCCATCCCTCGGCCGGGCCAACGGAAACCCGTCAAATTTCAATCCCAAGCCCCTGCATCTTTACCAGCAGGTAGGCGGGTATATATTAGGTCGATAAAGCGACAGACAAACAAAACGACGGACACATACATAGATGATGGGCAACGGCGGAGAAACAGAGAGAGACGGAGAGATAGATGGATGGACCGATAGAACACACAGCCCCGGCACACGGCTGAACAACCACGATGGGGCAATGAGGATGAATCCTGTTAAACCGTTTGTGGGCGGAGGTGCTTGTTTCGACTCAAGCTAGGGCCCACAGCAAAAGAAGCAGCAACGCAATAGTGTGTGTGTGTGTCTGTCTGTATGTATCCATATATACATACGCATATACTTATACATATACATCCATGTACATATACATATAATAATATATATATATATATATATACACATATGTTCTGCGTCGCGGCTGACAGGCAACTGAGTCCGTGTGTGAGAGAGATATATCTATGTTTATACATATATACATATGTTTATATATATATATATATAAACACATATGTATGTATGTATGTTATGTATGTATGTATGTATGTATGTATGTATGTATGTATGTATGTATGTATGTATGTATGTATGTATGTATGTCATGTATGTATTTATATAAAACTATGTATGGGGAACCTTTGTGTATAATGTGACTTGGCTCTGGTGCTCCAAGACGTTAAGGGAGTGAAGGGAGTTTTGACGACCACCGCAACCCCCAAACTCCCTAACCGCTCTGCAAGAACTTTGTAAACCGTCTCAGTTCGCAGAACAATAACTAGCATTGCGTATCCTTGTGGTATGACAGTAGGTCAGTATGTAGTAAGTAACTGTAGTAGTCAGTAGTCGCTGTCGTACCATTCACAGAAACAGCTTCAGCAGCAAGACAATGGCTTTTCGAGTCTTCGGTTTAACTCTTCTACTGATAGCATGAAGTGCTGGCTAATCAGTGTCAGACACGACAAGGCATGGCAGCAACACCCCTGCGATATGTCATGGGAAGATTATTATAAACAAAATCGCAGCACGACTGCGGGCACACCGTTTGCGGGCCGTGGTGCTTCCTCGAGGCATGCTTCCTCCTCTGTGTCGACAGGCAATGGCGAGGTATCAGCCACCTCTGATCGCTAAAGCCGTGGATTCGTTTCAGGAGACGCTCAGCAAGAAGAGATCGAGCGGAGCGCGGCGTTGCAGCGGATCCCAAAAGTTTGATTGTGGGCCTGTTGAGAAGTTCGGGGCCTGGTGCCGCAGGAGCAACCACATGTCGCAGCAGCGCTTCGGCAACGACTGGTTCGTCTTAATTGAATGGAATGGGATTTTCAAAATGGGAAACATCTTAAGAGCCTTTCCCGACCTCGAGTATGAGTTCGACCCGACGACTGGTGTGTCCCGCCTGAGTTCTACGAATGCCAAAAGTATGGTTGTGGGCTTGCTGAGAAGCTCGGGGCATGGAGCCACTGGACCGGTCCCATGTCGCAGCCGTGTTTCGGCTGCGAGCTTGATTTGCTGTTAACCAGTGAACTCGTTTTTTGCGCAGCAGATGTATCAAGTTATGCAATAATCGGACACATGTAGCCTTCCCCGCCGCGAGTATCTCTTTGACTCGGCGACTGGTGAGTTCCGTTGGCTCTCGGCATCGATGCAGGTTTCGAGTCTTAGGGGCTGGTTAGGTGCTTTTCGTTGCCGAAGCGCCGCTGTGACCTGTGATTGCTCCTGTGGCGAGCTTCGCAGGAGGCTCACAATTCGGGGATCCACTGCAACGCCGCCTGCGCACGATCTTTTCATGTGGGTCTGGGGCTTCCAGAATCCACGTCTGATATTTTCACTCCGGGTGCACGTCTGTTGTTTTAGTGTGGGTCTGATGCTTCCAAAAACCGCGTCTGCTGTCTTCACTCCGGGTGCAGCCCCACCAAAACCAGGTTTGCTGGTTTCACTCTGGGCCAAAACCACTTCTGCTGCTTTCATTTGGAGCTGCGGCTCCCCAAAACCACGTCTGCTGTTTTCATTCCGGTTGCAGGCCCGCATGTCTGCTGTTTGCGTGATGGGGGCCAAGCTAAGCCCGTCACGACCACGCTGCTGCATTCACTTTGGGGGCCAGGCCTACCAAGACCACACTGCTTTCATTATGGGGTTGAAGTTCCATAAAAACACTTCTTCTGTTTTCACTCTGGGCCCAGGTCCACCAAAACCGCGTTTGCTGCTTTCACTCCAGGGGCCAAGTCCACCAAAACCATGTCTGCTCCTTTCACTCTGGGGGTCAGATCGGAACCAGGGCTCCAGCAACTGACATGTTTTAAGTCACTCCAATACATGTCATGTGAGCTAGCACTGGCTTTTCCCATCAGCCTTGTGAGTCTGTTGGTTCGAAGCAGCCTTGGTTGTCTTTTCGAAGAAATTCACACAAATGGACACACTGGGTCTCGTGAAAAGGAAGCAACCTTGGTTTTGCGGTAGCCTACAAAAACCAGTGACGGCCGCTTGGAAAAGCCGGTGAGTCATGTAGTAGGCCTCCACAATAGTATAGCAGGCATGGTGTAGTGTCGCAGAGTGGCTTCTTTGACGCTTACAAGACTTTTACAAGGCTTATATCGCCATATTCTACATAAAGGTTCTTGCTTCATTGCCGTTTTTGTCTTGCAGCCTCGTGACAGAAGCGATGCAGGGCTTCATATATATATATATATACACATAGATAGATAGATAGATAGATAGATAGATAGATAGATATGTATATGTA
>CAJNDV010031885.1:201383-215478 GCA_905221635.1 Symbiodinium sp. CCMP2456 | reverse complement strand
TTCAAGATTCAGTACGCTTGTCTTCCTGTTGCTGTTGATGTCGAATCTATTGCGCCTGCCGCACGAAACAGGCTTCTTCCTGCTGTCCACTTTTGCAAGAAGAAGCCTGTTTCGTGTGGCAGGCGCAGTAGGTTCGACATCAACGTCTGTTTTCCAAGGCCCAGTTGTCCCCCCACGAGGATGCTTGTGGACCAGTCAAGGGATACCATGACCATCTTCTTATAAAGGATGTAGACTGGTGTTTTCGGGTGACGTGAACGGTTCCAAACCTGAAGCAAGTGTCGCAGAAGTTCACTGACACTGATACAGTTTTAAGTTTTGAAAAGACAACCTTAGTCCTTAGTCGCACGAATGTGCTCCTGTTTCCACTCCGTTGTCGAAGTATGACGGAACTGAATGGCTGAATGTCACCAAAGCAGACCTCCAGGAACCCCCGAGGTATGCCCAAATTTGCGAGTGATGTTCCATGGTCTTGTGCAAGCCCCACTTTTTCTTCCATATGAGCTACGCGAATTGGGAGGAGACATGCTTCACATTTGGCGTTACTGTATAAGACCAGCTTTGGGATCCGGTGGTAGGTGCGCTCAAGACGGCACCCGAGGCCAAAATGGTTAAGGTAGGGTGGGCATGTCTGGGTCTCTACTGCCGCCCTGTCGCGCGAATGTGAACTGAAAAAGCCCGTGAAGTTTCAACAGAATCGCTGTATCTTGTTTGAACGTTCAATGAAAAAGTTGGGGCCCACACGTCGACTGATGCCCCAATACCATGTCGCCGACCTTGAGATTGACATTTTTACAGGAAACCGCACCAGTTGAATCGATGGATGTGGACTTCATGCTCTCAGAGATCGAGTATTTCCCGACAAGGGCAAAGGTGCTGCTAACTATAAAGGTGTTCCTAAAGTAATACACTTGCAATGTAGGCTTGTACATAAAAAGTCATGTGTGTGTATATATATATACACGTGGAATTTCAGATTCAATCCCAAATCCCGCTCCTTGCTCGGAATCCGGAGCTGCAGGCAGCCAGTGGAGAAGATACCGACACCCATGGGCACATCGAAGGAGCAGCGCGTTCAGCCGGGGTTGTCCTCCGGACACGTTTGTAGGGGGCTTGAATACGGCCCCAAAAGACCACATCAACAAAAAGATTACATATTTTGGCTTTTCAGGTCCTTCTCCTGGTCTGTTGGGTGCTTGTCGAAAGCAGGGCATCGAGGTTTGGTGCTGGAGGTCTTATGTAGCTGGGCTTATGCGCTTGACAGGAGCGGTGTCAGAGCGTTCGGAGATGCAAAGCAACCCTTCAGCCAGTTTCGGACAGCATGTCAGAATCAGAGTCTCAGCAACGGTATCAAATGTCGTACTTCCAGGTTTAATATGTCTAATTTGCATAACAGCTGGACACGCGTGCGCGTACAACGCATGAGTATGAACACATATATACATACACATATATATATATATATATGTGTAACCATGTATGTACGCAAGCATGTATGTCCACATATGTACAGATTACATATATACTCTGAACAACTAAAGTAATGTTTGAATCCACATGTGTTTCCACGCAGGCAGGTGTCTTTGGTTTGAACCCATTAACGACTTAAAGCCTCCAACCCTCGAGTCCTAGAGCCCTAAACCCCGAGCCCTACGTCCCTAACCCGAGAGCCTTAAATCCCGAAGTCCTAAAACCCGAATGCCAGGTCCTTGCACGAGAGCTCCGAGGTCTCTGAAGAAGAGATCCCAGGATCTGAGGCTCTAAGCGCCTCAGAGAGCAATTGCTCCAGGGTTAGTTTTTGTTTAGTTGCGTAATGCTTTTGTAGGATTTTATCGGGGCTTGCCTGTGGGGTTGCACAAGGGTGGTACCTGTGTTTTATGGGTGCCTGAATCAGTAGTGATACTGTTCCCTTTGGTTCCCGAGTTCTTATCATTTGTGGATCCGATGGATTGTTATTTTAAAGGGCTATACCATGTTGTTCCCTAGAATCACTCCCGTGATGGCAATCTTACCTTGAATACAGGTTGTCTTCCAGGGGGCAGGTGTTATCCCCTGTCACAAAATCTGAAAGTGTGGCCGTGCAAGCCAAAGGTTTGAGACCCACGACAATTTGACGCTTTCGAAGCCTATTCTTAGCAGCCTTAGCACGAATCGCAGCTGCAAGAGTTCTTGCCAGCTACTTCTCGGCCTGTAGAGCATGTCCTCCGCCCAGGTCCTGACAACAAGGGCTGCGGTGTGGCTCAGCGCAGGCTGAAAGGGCCTGCGCCCCAGCTGTGGAATTTAGCAGCTGAGCAGGTGGCTTTTAACTTCTCTGGGTAACAGTGTATACTTTAGACGAGCAGGCTAGCACTTCACATCTTCGCCCTTACCTCCTATTACCTCTCTTTTGGTACATTGCTGCTGCATCCTGAGGCTGCCAATGGCCAAATCTTTCCCGACGCATTTGCCCAAGATTTAATATTCAAACTAAAAAAGCAAAACCAGTCTTTCGGCCTATGCATGGACAACTCGGCCCCCGAGCTCCAAGCACACCAATCCTTCGGCCTTTGCGGAGCTCTTAACTCATATATATATATATATTCCGCAACTTGTCAGCACCTGAGCCTCCATCGGACCCTGGGCACTGGAGCCTCGACTGTCGCATAAAGAAGGCTCCCCCTTCCCAACCAAGGAAGCGCGGTTCCTAAGATCTGTAGCCGTAGCAGAAATTGCCGGAATCAGCCTCGATCCCCAAGATGCCTCGGACAACACGGCTGTAGATCAAATGTTGCCCAGAATCCTCAATAGACTTCGAAATATAAGGGATCTTGCACCCTAAGCCCTAAACCCTTAAATCTAAACCCTTAAAACACTAGATCTCTGCAATGCGAGAGGGAAAAAACCCTTAAAACCCTCGACCCTGAAGTCGTGGACGACGAGCCAGGATCAAAGGCCAAGCGGAGAAGACCGTGGGGGCAGCCAGAGACCTGGGGAAGATTTGTCGGCTTTTGGTCGCTGACTTCGGAAGGATTCACAAGCAGGAGCTGATCCGACCCTGTCGCTCTTCGCTCACTGACAACTGGTATTTGTGGATCTGTGTTTGGTTGTGCAGTTCCTTTCTCCCCTACTGGGGGCCTGCATATCAGTTTTCGGAAGGTTCAGGTTTACCTCGTCAGGGCACAGTCAGCCCATTTACACTCGCATGGCCTCAGCCAGGCTTCAGAATTCACGGTCTCGGGGTTTACAGTTTGGGATCTTGGAGTTTGAAGTTCAGGAGGGGTTGACCAACGTTCTGCTCTTGATGTATGGTGGTGCTGCGACTGCTAGGCAGCTTCTCGGTCGGTCGTTGCGGCAGTCTTTGCATAGGGCCTTGCAGGATTGTGACCTGTTGTACCAAGTACAGGGGACTCAGTTTCTTGGGGTTCCCTGATTTGTGTTGGTATGACTGACGACTTCCGCAAAGGGGCGAAGGAGATACCTCGGAGCGGGATAGACCCTAAATCCATGGTCCGGATACATATTTGCGGCACCCCGGATGCGATGACCCTGGCTGTGCGAGTCGTGATTTTGGGCTTGCTCAATGCATGCTCGCAGCCAACTCATCACCCAGTCAACCTGTACACGTACATAAAAAGCATGAGTCTGCAGCGCGGGATGGATTGAGAAGGCAGTCGGGAATCACAGAACCGAAGCCGTTCCCGGCTCCGACGGAGGCCCGTGTGTTTTTTGTCTCGCCTTGCCGGGGTACGCCCAAAAGGTCTGGTCCCCCGTCGCAACAGGACCCAAAACGGGAGGATCCCAGCAACCACAGGGCCTTGCCAGGGCCTTCCAGAACCAGGGTAGACGTTCACACTGCCAACCCTCCGGGCGGGTTGTTTTCTGGAAGCCCTCTTCTTTTCGAGCGGCCGGCACAGGCCGCCAGAACCCACAACCCGATTCCAATCCATGTCAGCTGTGGTTTGCATGAAATGTGGTCGAGTTACGTGGAACGCCACAAGGAAGCAGAGAGCAAGAAAGCCACCGCCTTGAGGTGGGTGAACCTTAAACCCAAATCGAGAATAGTTGGGGTGGTTGGGACGGGATTACATGCTGACGCAAGCGCGCGATAACACACCCACATCCCCAATCCAAATCCCTAAATCCTGCTGCGTGCGAGAGTGAGAGTCGAAACCCTGAGCCAATTCCCCTCCTTTGGATCAGAGCATCTGTTTCTCTTCCAAGGCTCTTGGCTGGCTCGGGCCGGGAGCCCTTGCCAACGTAGATCGCATTGTACATATAAATATGGTGTGTATGAATATATATATATATATATATATAGAGAGATACATATATAATAGATGTATATATATATATATAATATAAACACATGCTGAATCTGTAGGATTATGTCGTTAGTCCGGTTATACTGTTTTGTAATAAGGTTTGGATTGATATATGCTGCATTTGTGTTATATGACATTACGTTACATCATATGTTACAGCGCCTAAGGGCAAGGGCCCGTAATACGGTGTGTGCATGAAGTGTTAGTACTGGTTGTTGTCGTTGAAGTTAGGCCGCCAAGGATATCAACATCATGATGATGCTGATGGTGATGGTGATGGTGATGGTGATGCTGATGATGATGATGATGATGATGATGATGACGGTTATTATCCCTACTATGACGATTTTGGCCTAGCCTGTGTTAACACCGGCAAAGCCCCAGCCAAGTTATTCAGGCTTCTGTACTATTGGTATTCAAGGACAACTTAATTGAAGGTTTTTGTTCGTGGTGTAGAGGCTTCGCAGGGGTTGGGGCTTTATGTTTGTTTTTTGGGAGGTTTAGGGCTTATAGGCTTAGGGCTTCTGCAATCCACCTATGCATGTTGCATGTCGTTTGTGTTTTTTTCAAAGGTACACTCTGTAACCAACAAGATCCCACGGTCCACAGGCATCGGCATGGACTGCGAGCCTGAAGCAAACGTTGGCAGCAAACCATCAAGATCACATACACGTGTCAGCACAGCGAACCCGCCCGTTGCTTAACCGAATTTTATGCCACAGCTGCCTGATGTCAACATCTCGAACTGCTGGAAATGTTTGTAGCTGTAAAGTTGAAACGCAGGAATATGGAATGTCCCAGTGCACAGAGACTAGTCCACATCACAATACACCACTCCTCCCACGCCACATGACGGAATGCCCAAACTTATCGGCTGCGGGAGTTTGAGACCTATCAGCGTAAGAGCCATTAACAAGACGGCAGCCCGATGTTAAGCTTTTGACAAACCCCTTGCATGGGCACAAAAGCCACGTTCCAGGCTGTCGGAACTCGCATTGGAATATCCTTATGAGGACCGGAGAAGTGAGTAGTTGTGAGAAGCCTAGTGGTTGAGGCTGAGGGGCTGTGGGAATAAGTTGAACATGCTGCGGGCTACATTACAGTAGAATATCTACAGCACTATCAGGGGCTACCAGTATTAATATGTATGATTTGTTCTCGCATAGGAATCCGAGGAGTTCAGAGGGTTTTGTAAAGGGTTTGCATCATCGCTTCAGGGATCCCAAAGCATCCCCTGTGGATTGGGCCTTGGCTCCCAAAATCTCAAAGCCGGACATTGTGCCGCCCACTCGCAGGATCTAGCAGCTGCGACGAATGGTTTCGCGAAGGAGGGCGAGACACCTGTGCAGTCGTAAAGAGGGGCTCCAGGTTTGGAGGTGTGCACACGTACCCGTCTCGGATCTTTGAATGACCAGACAAGATCCAAGTCGGATCCACCATTCGAAGCTTGCTGTCCTGACCTGCGCAGTACGTGTCCAACTCCAGCTGTTCTCAGGATTATCAAGTTGTGCTCAAGTCGAAGTTCACGTGAGACGGACTGCTGCCTGATGGTTCACCCTTGATTTGGGGGCCCTCGAGGAGCATCGGCTAGGAGCAGGCGGAGTGGGAGCGGCCTACGCCTCAGATATCCCAATGTTTGCAGAGGGTTTTGGGCCTGGGATTGGACATGAGGATTTCAGGATTTTCGGATTTAGGGCTCAAGGATTTAACGTTGAAGGCTCTAAGCCTTTGAAGAACACCCTTGATATCAACCCTAGATGAGAATCCAGACGCAGAGCCCGACTAACAACCACGGATTCATCAATAAGGTTACCACGCTTGGTGGGTGAAGTTTGACCTGCGCATTTACGGCCATGAAGCCTAGCGATTGGAGCCCGGAGACCCGAGATTCTACCCTAAACCCTACAAACCCCAGTGTGGCCTTCTCCACAGGCTGGCACCGCCCATGGGACACTTCTTAAATCTCCATCCTTTTCCCAAGGAGAACCTGCCAGAAGGTTTGGGCAACAGTATAGGCACACCTACGTCAAGGGAGGGTAGGCGCCTGAATCATTATGAGTTCTCTCTCTCTCTCTCTCTCAGTGTTTCTTTCGTTGTGGCGGAGCTCCTATGTGGTTCAGGGTTTAGGAAGTTGCTCGGTCTGGCTAGACTTGAAACCAGTAGCGTCCAGTAGCAAAAGGAAGATGCTCGCCGGTGGCCCGCAGATGTTAGAGAGCTGTTAGTTGATTCTCTTCGGGGTCTCACAAGTCATGGCTTTAGGGGTTTCCAAAGTTACAGAAAGTATGGAAAGCCAAGGACTCGCACCAGAATCTCTAGGGTCACTCGCCCAGCCATGCAGAAGGCAAAAAACCCTGGATCCTAGACCCTAAACCAAGTTGGACCTGCCGCCTGAACTCGAGCGAGTGTGCGAGTCGAAACCCTAAACCCAGCCAACTCGCAGGTGTACCAGGGAAAGCTGCGGAACGTCACCGAGGCTTCTGCCAGTTCATCCCATGGCTCCACGGGTGAGCTGGGTGGGGTAATCCCTGTAAGAGATCCTTCATCCTACCTACCTCCTTTCGAGGCCTCCGGGCAGAGTTCAGGTCAGTTTTTGGGGTTCCGAGTTGCTGCAAGCCACTGGCAAGCAAAGGGTTTGAGCTCAGGGTTTACGGTTTACCGTTCGGGGTTTAGGGTTCATGCAGGGCATGGGGTTCCATAAATGTACCATAATTAAGGCATCTATTCGGGTTCTATATGGGTGCCACTATGTCCTCATGGGCAGCCAGACTTCCGACACCGTAAGGACCGAAGAACCTAAATACTAATGCCGAACATTTAGAGTCTCTGAATAGGCCCGAAGCCCTCAATCTCAAATCGCGCCTTATCCCCTCATGTTCAGGATGCTGCCTGGCAGATCGCACTGACCCTCGAATTAGTGATGGACGACTGCCTCTCACAAGGGGGCCGGTGGGGCTCTACGTCCTTCAATCCTAAATCCCTACTGTAAAGCCCGAAACCGTTAACTTACAAAACTCCAGGCGTGGATTGCCCACCCTAACCCTCCTGAATATGCTCACCTCAACAACCGTCGCGTAGGGTCGGTATGCTTGGGCTTGCCGCAAGCCTTGCCTGCCCTGTGCCACTGGGAGTGACGAGACCACCAAGTTTCCAAGTCCTGCTTTAGCTTTCTATAGTCTCTTTCAAGCCTCTAAGCCCGACAATATAACAAGCCGTAACACAACAAACCCCAGAGCCGCCGAAAAATGTCATCTAGCATCGTTTTCGAGTAGAGATTGTATACGGTTTGTCTGGCTTCATGCAAGGCCACCGATCCCAGCTCCCCAAGCCTATAGGCTTTGAACTTAGACCTGCAACTGACTCAGCCCCAGTGTGCGAAGTTCAGTAGCACCAGGGCCAAAGAACATACTAGACGGCTTCAGACATGATATCGATAGATTGACCCACCCCTGAACCAAGGGCTGAACGACCCTAAACCGCGCGGGGAGAGAATCCCTCCGGGAAGGTGGCCATCAAGGTCCTCGCGGACATGGGAGGTCTCACCAAGTTCGGGGGCGCTTATAAGAGTGTTAGGGTTTAGCGTTTCGGATTAAAGGCGGTATGCCCAGGTTTTGGAAGAGCTTCAAGCCGCTTTGTCAGCGGTTTCGGGATTTGCGATTTGTTTCTGTTGTGTTGCTTGGAGGGTTTGTTGAGACATGTAGGTCGTTTGGGTTTGGTCGCGTTCATATTTAGGGCTACAGCCGAAGGGTATGGGGTTATCTCACCGGGTGTGTTTTTCTGGTTTTGGGTTCTAGGGATTCCAGGGTTTCAGGGTTTATCGAGTTTCAGGGTGTTTTGGTCTGAGACTTCAGGGATTCGGAGATCTTCGGGTTAGTCTTGGAACGTGAAAGGTCACCCTATCACCCCGTGGCTTTCTGGAAATTCCCGGTTCAGGTTGTGAGCCCGGGTTGCTAATTACACCCTATATCCCTATAAATCCCTAACCCCAAAGCGGGTCTGAACTTTTCAGGGCTTTGGGTTCTGGAACCTGAAGATTGGCTTCCGCGGCAGTTTGCGAGTCAGAGCCGTACCATAAAATCTCAAACCCTAAACTTCGCTAACCCTGTTATAAGCCCCGAACCCGCAAGCTCTAAGTCTAAACCTGCCTGAGTCTGCAGTGCGGCCCCACGCGCTGACAGCTTTGATGTATTTTGGTTACGTGTGGATGTGGTTTGACAGAAAGACAGGCAGGCAGGCAGGAAGGCAGGCAGAAAGACTAAAGCAGGCCACCCATATGGCGAAAGGAATGCTGCCTAGGTTCGTGCGGGACATGTCCAAAACCAATCCTAGAGTCCTAGAGCTTGCTCCCACAAGTAGGCAACATAGGAAACCAAACCCTAAACCCTAAACCCTATGCGGATTCTTGGTGACGAGGAGTGGAAGGCTTCGAGGATGAGGCACCTTTTGGGCTAAGTCTGCTTTGGCCTGTCGGTTGAATATCAGAGTGTGTCGAGAGAAGATTACAGCCCTTTCGTTCATAGGAGCTTTAGGTTTATGATTTGGGGTTTGGGATCCCGGCTGTTTGGGTGTAGTCGGGTTAAAGTAGGACACAAGGGCACTGCAACTCGAGGCAGCATTCTCCCCGCATGCGCCTGATCCAAGCCAGGGCTTGCTCAGGGCTCCTCCCGGTCTTGATTTGATCTTGCTTAAGGTTTCAAAGTCTGTCGTGTCACGGTGTAGGAAGAAAACCGTGTCCATGCAATAGCAGCACCTCAGGAATGACCCAGCTTGAGTCCAACTCAACCCTGAACTGCAGCGTCCTAGAATCGGTATATTTGTGCACGGTAAAAGAGAATGGGAGCACTATGTTTAAGTGCCCATGCATCATGCGCCTGTCTTTGATGGACGAAGAGGTTTCCGTGCTACAGGATGCAGGACTTGGGTTTGTGCTTAGAACTTCGGGGTGAAGTTTGAGTGCCTTCGTGCCAGGACAGTTTTACTATGTACTCATCGTGTTTGCGATGGTGTCAGATGGACGGAAACACGCATGGCTGCCGGCTACAACGCCACGCCAGATCCTAATACGGGATCTTCATACATGTAGTTAGGGACAAACATTTGCAGCACTGCCAACCCTCATTCCATGCGCATGTGAACTTGACGCAAATTGGTTGGTTCGAATTCTTGCACACACGCCGTTGAAAAAGAGGTATACTTGTAGCATTTTCGATCTTGAGGTTTTGAGGCGTCTCGAGCCTCTGCAAGTGACGGCCGAAACAGCCTGGCACAGCACCGTAGCTTGGTGCCATGCAGAGCGATCTCCTCTCCGCCAATTCCCTTCTCGAGGAGCCGGCATGCAATGTGTACGAGATCTTCAGTGTTTGGGGAATACGGGACTTCAGTCCATGGTCTGAGTCTGGGGTGTCTATAGAAGGAACTGGGTTCGGTACTTGATGTAGCGTTTGGACCTGGCCTGTAGTGCATCATAATGCGACGTCGTGGGTCAGCCCGTTTTTCAAAAGAAGCAGTATTCGGCGTCTGAGTAAGTTTTGCATCAGCTCTGTCAGGAATGCTCATTGGGACGGCTAGGGTTTCCGGCCGCGGACATATGGCGCCTCCATGCGCAACAGCTTGAAAGTAAAGTTTCGAGATCAGGGGCCGGCTGTTTCCCAAGGCAGACACTCTAAAACGCAAGCGACTTCATGCCCTTGCAAGGAGTCCTAAGTTTATGATGAGACAGCCTCTCCTTGGAATCCTCGTCGAGTACCGATGCAGTCTCAGGATCAGAAGAATGTCTTGTATGAAACCATGAAACATCATCTTCTTTTCGGGCCCGGGTGAGGGCATGCCTGCACCCAGCCGACTTGGCGAGACTGGGCAGGAGACTGTAACTCCCAACCATGCAGGACAAAACCCTAGCCCCACCGCCACCGCCGCCGCCACCGCCGCCGCCGCCACCACCCATACCACCGCCGCCGCCGCCATGACCACATCTTCCATTCCGAATAGATGACGGGATCTTCTCAGCTTGCATGCTACAAGTGGGTTTACAACAACGATTTCAGATCAAGTTCAGGGTCTCTTTCATTGATTTAGGAGACCAAGTCCACCCTCGTCCGCCTGCGTAGGCTTGGCCGAAGAAAGCTGGCAGGCAAAATGCCGGAGGGGTGTACGATGTAGTCTTTGAAGGTTTGGCAGGGATTGAGCATTCATAGACTCGGTTCTGTCCTCTATAATGCTCGGCCGCGTGAAGGGGAGTGTCGGCAAGCTACCAGTAGTTAAGGTTCAGGGCATGCAGGATGTTGTCGGACTGGGCCCAGCCTGAGTGTGAGACCCATTCGTGAGGGATCAGTCCGGCGGAACTAATGTTGAACATTGTCTTACCATGTTGTCGGCGCCTAATCCTATCCGGCTTCTGCTACTTCCGTGTGCCTGCTACGCCAGAGCGAGAGCTTCAGTTCTCACTGCCCCAGTTGTGCCATGTTGATCTTCCGTTCATATGCCATATGCTTACTAGGGGGAGCTCAGCAAAAGCAGCTGCTGCACGTTGACTGTGTTTGAAGCGGCCGCACCACAGACGAGATCAACAATGATCTAGTTCGACTAAATTCGGCTGATGGTTGCAAAGCGTATCCTGGCAAGCTGCTGTCAAGAATAACATTTGAACCATTAGCCCTGCAACCTCTACGATCAGCGTTGTCGCCAAGATCACCGCAAACCTTCTGGAACCTGGGGCAGGAAGATCTGCATGGCCGATGCTAGCTCAGACGCATGTGGAGTCTTCAATTCGAGGTACCTCATTTCGGGGCCGGTCTGATAAGGAGCCTTGCTGTTCTGAAACTCCGATGTTTCTGCTCGGCAGGTTTCTCTCACCTGCGCTCAAGAAGCGTGCAGCACAGCTGCGACAGGTCCGCGGCGAAGGCGTTGACACTAGCAAAACTCCTGTTCATAAACCCGTGCTAAACCCCCTGCAAGTGCACAGTGCCCTTCCGACCCGACAAGGGGCGTGTAGCAGCAGGAAAGGCATGCCGCGTGACAACCGGCAAACACACGGCTCGAGATATTTCGAGATTGGGATTTCTCATAGCTCAAGTCCTCGGGCGAAGGAGTTACAGAGCAAGTTTCAGGATGTCGGAGCACGTATTTGTTTCGTTCTGGATTCTGGGCTACACAGCGGAGTTCAGACTATGAAGCCAATTCCCGAACAGCCCAAAACCCGTTGTACGGATTCACCCGACATCGGAATCCTGTTTGTTCGAATACTGCCCGGAGGGCTACCTTTTGCGATATCTTCCCGAACATCCGATGATGGAAAGTCTGCCGGTGTTGCACTGCTTATGTCGCTTGCCTGCTGCTCTGAGCCACAGAAAAGGCCTAATAATTTTAACAGGGCTTGGGCTTGCTATTTGATCGGGAGGGACTATAAGCTGTAAGTAGGCATGGTTCTATCTCGTTATAAGGCGACATTATTGCTAATTATAACGGCGCCTGAAGTTCACGTCCCTACTCCCAAGTCGATGGCTTCCGCAGATAGTAGATCTCGGATGCAGCACCCGAAACTGCGCCGCACAGACCTGGCGAAGGTTTCGCAAGGATGCTAGTAGCGACAGTATGGGGCTTTTGACTACACTTTTCTAGTCGTGTTACTGCAAACTACGGTGCTTAAACGCAGCGCAGACTCCCTAAGCCCTATAGACCCTGCCCTCCAGCCACAGCAATAAGTCCGCGAGAGTCCAAATCCTTTGTAACATAAGGTTTACCTGCAAACGACTACGCACCAAGAACTTCGCCTGGCGTGTCCGAGAGTGAGCACCGCATCGTTTTAGTCGAAACCCTGGCCCTTATACCCTTACTGTAAGTAGGAGGCAAAAAAATATACTTATGTAGAAGCCAGAAGAATTACCAAAGGTTATTCCGTGGGGTTCCTGTATTTAATTTTAAACACACGATAATATAGCTCAAAATCCTTTTCGAATTTTAAGGCCTTTGCAGTAGCCTGCGCACGCAGCAGGGAAGGATCTGGAGGCCTTCACGCAGACGTCCCTCGTCGGGGCCTTATGGGGTTTGCGACGTTTAGGCCGGTGGGGGATTTTTGGGGTCAAGGGGTCCGGTTAGCTGAGCGTACCAACCTTTGCTTCTCAGCTTGCCTTGGCGCGGGCAAAAAGGCAGTGTAGGAACAAGTACCGGGAGTACTGGCGGCAAGAATTGCAAGAATGAGATTTGAGGCTTCAGGTTCAATGCTGACGACAAGTGCGGACTAGTGTGTCTTTTCAGTCAAGTTCCTCAGTCGTATGCTCAGAAGCTGGAAGCAGTGTCACGAGTACAGTGTTAGCGGCGGACGAGTGGCTAACTACCAGGCGTTCTTGCTTGCAAGCCTGCAGCAAAAAAGATGAGATTGTAAGCCTTGCCATGCAGGGTTCAGGGTTTCCAGGGCGCGAAGGTTTGCGAAGAGACAACGGCTCCACGACGGAATTGGCTCTCAATCTCGAATCTCGAAGCCCCAAAATCTCTGAAATGCGACTTGACCTTTGACGCCTCAACAATCAACAACGAAGCCCTGCTTGCCCAAAGCCCCATACCATGGCTTATGCTGTCTACTGTAGGCCCCGAAACAGACCCTACACCCAGAACCCAAATCTTGACCAAAGAGGCCGCCGATGAAGCTTTGCTGCAGCAGCTAGCGGGTTCTCGAGGCTCAGTTGCTCTCGACCTTTCGAATGATTTTAGGATTCAAGCTTTAGGGTCTGGGGTGAGGGCTTAGGGTTTATAAGGTGTTTGGTCTTAAGACTTTGAGGCTTTTGGATTTATCAGTGGGTATGGCTCTTTGCTGGGGGTTATTGGGTTTCGGGCTGCATCAATGCCATTAATACTAATGTTATGGTGGCGGGCAGTTGCCGCGATGCCAAGGTCGTTTTGGCTAGCAGCAGTTTGAGCAGCATTCGCTGTTGTCATACGCATGCTCATTAGGCAGGACCAGCACAAATCGAACATTGTCCAAGAGCAAACCAAACCCAAAACTATAGGTGCACTCTAAGTTTAATCTCAAACGCTTTAAAGGTGCCCTCAAAGACACCCTTTTGTAAGCCCTGAAACCAACAATGGCCTTAACGCCCGCTCAGCGGGATCCAGCGGGAACCCACACCGGTGTGTCGCCAGGCCCGACAACGCGCTTGGCCAAAGTGGTGGCGCCAAAGGTCCCACGGGTTTCAGAAGAGCGGCGGCCTTAGACAAGTTTCTTTTCTAAGTGACAGGATTCTCATTGGTTTTTTTTGTAATGACGAGGTGATGAGGGTTTATGTTTTCTGGGGCACACGGATGTGTTTCTGCTGGTAGGTTGTATTTCAGGATCCTTACAAAAAGAGTGATTTGCTTTCGGGAGAAGCTAACGCAAGCCTTACAACAAAACGCGTAGAAACCCACATTATGAAGCTCGAAGACTATTTCGACCACACAGTTCAGCTAGGCAGGTGGCAGAAAGATGTCAGATACCTAATCTAGGCCTGAGGCCCAACAGCCTCAGCCCCCCTGAGGCGGATTGTTTGTTTTTCCCGCCAGTTGTTTCGGTCCCAGGTTAGAGCAGGATCTGGTTCAGTGGTGCCTGTGTGGTGATTTAAGGGTTTGGGGTCCGCTTCCGCCTTTCTTGCATGTTTTGCAAAATCACAAGTCCGAGGCTGTTCAGTACAAGAACCTCTGCATACCCCAATCAACCCAGAGAAGTTGGGAAACCCTTCATACGCGCGTATGCATATGCATATATATATATATGTGTGTGTGTGTATATATATATATACACATACTCAAACACACACACACACACA
>CAJNDV010031885.1:177665-193446 GCA_905221635.1 Symbiodinium sp. CCMP2456 | reverse complement strand
ATGGGTTTTTCTATGGGGGTGTTGGTGTATGAGGTTTAGAGTGGGTTTTTCTATGTGGTTACCTATGGTTCTTCTAATGGTTCTATTATATGGGTTTTTCCTATGTGTCTTTTGGTGAGGTTAGGGTTGAGGTATAGGTTGTTATGGTTTTGGGTCTTCAGGTGGCCTAGGGGGGTGGGCATGGTTAGAAAATGGAAATGGTCATTGCTAACTAATAAAGCCTTCTCCCTTCGGGAGCTGCCAGCTAGAGCGGCCCTCAACCCTAAAAACCCTGAGATGCATAGGGCTTCCCACGAAAAGCAACCCAAAACCCTAAACCCTCGCCAGGCTTGTCCCAGTTGTGAGTGCTGAAACCCTCAACCATAAACCCCATGCTTTTCCAGGAGCTTCGAGCTAGAGCTGGATTACCAGCAAGTCGCGTGCAAGACGGCGGTTGCACTGGCGGAGTGCAGCGGCCTAGCTACGGTTTTGGGTGGTCAGGGACTGTACCTACAACTAGAATAGGATATAATAAGGAACGCGAACAGAATATTATAACTGTAGGGTTTCGGGTTTAGGGTTTGATGCACTGGCGTGACGTTGCAAGCCAGTTGCAAAAGGGTTTGATGCACGGCCTTTCGTGTGGGGATCTGGCTGGTCACCAAGCCCAGTTGCAAAAAGTGTTTTGATGCAACTAGAAGGGAATATAATATGAGCCCTCAGGGCCGCAAAGATCCTGCGCTTTGGCTAAGGGGTGCTGCAGTATGCAATGGAGAGGAGTGAGATGAAGTCTTTCAGGCAGTGATCCTCTTGGCTAGCTTAATTGAAGCTTCACGTCGGGCGCACTGTGGGTTTCCTCAAGGTTAGTTGACACAGACTAATTCATATAGAACACAAAGAGTGGTAGCCATGAGGGATTCAAGCCTGTCATTAGCTTTTATGCTGCCTTGGAGCAACTTACTGGCAGTTTCACGGGTTTTGGATATATCCTAGAATTGTTACAAGGGGAGTGCTACTGAAATGGGTTTGTCACCAAAATGCGAATCGAACCGACGAGGCAGCTCATGGGCCAAAGTGTCCCTGTTCAACACCGACGTGTCCACCCTGGGAGCTTTGATCCACGGCTAGCGGGATTTCAGTGTATCTATAGCGGTTCTCTAGTCGGGTTCAGGGTTTAAGGGCTGCGGCTTCAGGTTCGTAGCATTGGGGTCGCGTCTCAGTCGTGCTGCTCTATGGCAAAAATGATTTATCCTGTCGGCCGCAGAGCTCCCACGCCAGGACAAGTTGGGAGAAGCCCAGAATGTCACGAGCATCGTCTTTGCATTGACTTCTATTAATTTAAAGTCGGACTCCATGTGTGAAGACAACGGTTTGGACCTTGGATGGTGACTTCTTAAGGGTAAAGGACTCCTTGCTATGGTACTCTCGTTTCAGCCGAGGAAAAGTTCGAGTTATAGACGCCATTGAGCCATAAATGAATAAACCGACACACGCACACATGTGCACACACACACACACATGACGAGCATGGGTGTGAACCCAGGACGCTTGCCAACGCCTTTCGAGGCGGCCGGGCCTCTGCCGAAGGTGCTCGGGACCGGGATGAGGTTTTCGCGGCTGTAAGGCTTTAGAGCCAAATCTTGCTAACTATACACCCGAGCCGCAGAGCGAGCGGCCCTGCCTCATCTTCCGATTGAAATATTGGCCTGGTGTCCCTGTTAGCTTCGGCGTTCTTAACGTGTAATATGCTTGAAATAGCCGTAAACTCGAACACCCAAGCACGAATCCGTGGTCATTATCGTGGGTCCTTTCAGCCTCTGAGGCAAGTGGCTCAATGTCGCGCAATGCCGCATTGCCCCCAGCTGCTCGGACCTCTCGTTTCGTGAGTTCGTGCTTTCGACCTGCTGATTTGGATGGCAGGGCCTACGCAGCTTAGGGTTTGAAGCAGATTGTCGCGTGAACTAGGACCGTGCTAGACTGTTAGCCAAAGCCAAAGGGAGAGCATGCCGCATGCTCGCCAGGCAACTTGTGGTTGGCACTCCGCCCGCGATTCTTGAGCTAACCTCCCATCCTATTCAGAAAACTCCCAGACAAAGCCACGAGGTTCCATCAAGCTGCTGCAGCAAGCGAGTTTCCGGCGGTTGGACTCGCACGGGCAGCGCTCGCGGTAGCGGGTCCCATCTAAGGATTGTTTGGCCGTTTGAAAGGTTTTAGGTTGAAGTCGGGTCTAGGCTACCAGGGTTTCATCTGCTGTAGAGTGCATGGTTGAGGAATATACCAGTTCTCTTGCTCGGCACCCTCAAGTCAGAGAGATTTCGGCAGAGTGTTGCAGCCCTTAGGTGCTGACACGCCAAGTGTGTCGGAAAAGAGCGTGCCGGATGCAGACTTGTCACGAACAATGACTGCCTTGCACGAACACCCAGACCCTGCACCCGACATTCCGGGTCATTCTGCACATAGCTGGAAAGTCGCTATTGCAGTTTTTGTGTTAAAGGTTATGTATAAGGTTTCTGGTGAATTAGGGGTCGGGACCCCATGATACAACAACAAGACACCCAACAAAACAAGCAAATTCGTATGCGAGTGCTACCATTTCTACTATCACTATGTCACTACGATTACTGCTTGTACTGTTTTTACAACTAGGTATTGCTATTCACATACTTTTATTGGTACTTTGACGTTTTTCGTATTCTGCTACTAAAACATAAAACCCACGTCCCGAACGATAGCCGACCTTAGCACGCAGAGCGGCAAATCCGAATGACGACAGCTTTTGTTCCGGTGTGGATGCGGATAAGGTGAACGGAAGCCCTGGGTGTAGAGTCTTAGGGACGCAGATTTACAACAGTATGAAGTTTCAGTATAGTCAGTCTAGTATCAACGTATCAACCCCCTTGGGAAAAGCCCTCGTAACAGGGGTTTTAAGAACATGTGAACGATTTCACGTAAGCCCGGACTAGCAAGTGACTTCCACGTAACTTCTCGTCGCGCACACCACACACGTGGTAAGTTGTCGTTTGTTTTCACCTACGCCACGGCCTCGCTGTCTGGCAGCACCGCCCCCATCAAGTGCCGTGTGCTTTCCCAGTGTCCCTGCAACGAATGCAGCATCGTGGCCGTTTCAAGCATGTGTACTAATTACAGTGTACTAGCCTTTCTTGGCCCCATCAGCTCATCTCCAGGCAGCGCTATTTTCAAAAAACCCTAGACTGAAGTCCGTCAAAACCCCCAAAGAGCTTCGGCCGCTGCTGCAGCAGGTTCGTGTTCTGAGTCGATTTCGGCATCCCCACTTGGTCACCCTGATGGGCTACGGCCTAAGTTATGAAACAGATCTGATGGCTCAAGGCGTTGCGGGCTTCAGGTTTCGCATCTCAGCAACATGGTCAGAGTTCGAATTTTGCACGTTGGTGGTGGCAGGGCTCCCGGTTGAAGTCACTCTTTGGGGGTCCAGCGACAAACGCTGGAATGGCCAGTATGTCGGTACGGACGTACCCTAAGCTGTATGTCCTGAACCCTGAGCCCCTGAGCAGACCCTTGAGATGGCCACATGAGCTGCTGCCCATCTTTGTGAAACGCTGTTCATAATCATATGTAATGGCATGAAGAAAGTCAAACAATATAGGCAGATACACACGTATATACATTGTATGTGTATGTCTATGTGTGTTGCGTAGTTTATGTGTGTAAATATATATATATATATATACACACATAATTGCATCTAGCAAGCAGGAACACGCATGTCAGACTGCGCGGGCCATGCATGCATGAACTTTTGATCTTGAACATGAAGCCCTAAACCCAAAACAGGCCCCAGACCCAGGGTCACAATAATTGAAACCCTTCATAAAGCCCGTGGCTGCAAACCCTACAAAAGAGGCAGTCATGACCCCATTATTCTTGGCAAAACCCGTGTCACAATAGGAGCTTCCAAGATCCCCGAAAACTTGAGCTAGATAAAAAAAGGCAGATTCTGGTATAATGTAGTATAATATACTATAGTGTATCATGGAATATAGTGTAGTATAATAAGTCACGAGGGCCGCGCAGAAGCAACTGAGGCTTCGGCCAGCGAGAAGGGCAGAAGTCACTTCGAGAAATCTTTTGTTGGACCTTGCAGAAACACCTCTCTCGGGGTTTCCCTCTGGACCCTAAGGGTTTATGTACCGCCTTTTTTGAGCGATTCTACAACCTTCTATAGGTTTTCAAGTACTGCTGTGATGCACACTTTTTGTTTTGGCCCCTTCGTTGAAACCGAATGTTAGCAGAAACAGGTAGCTAAGCTGAGGTAGACTTTGGGTTTCTATGGCCTAGGCTTTTAGAGCTTTCAGGTTTAGGATCTGTGGTTTTGGCTATCCAGGATCCAAAATCCTTCTTCCCTGCTCCGGCGCCGTTTTGTGATTCGGGTCATGTGATATTTCGCTCTGTGCGAACACTACGCAATGTCGAGTTTAGGCAAGTTCGTCCTTGATGTTGGGAACTCCGGGTTCGGGAGTACATTCTTCATTCTCTTGTCGTAGCAGCCGATCAACACTCCGGGACGCTGCATGCACGAACATTTGCCATTCGTTGCAAGGGCTTCCGCCTCCCCCAACCCCTACTATTAAAGGAGCGGGGTGATGTGTCTAATTCTCACATGAATCCACGGCAGCCTCCCAGCCCACATGTGGGTCTGGATAGCCCGAGTACAGGGTCAAGTAAGACGGTCTGATCTGTTCTGTGTTGTTTGTTGTCTTCCACTCTGCATCTCTCGCGCGCTCCCTGCAGTCCGTTCCGCTACCTGGCATGGCTACATTGCAGGAGGAACCCTTCACATCTGGACTTGTCAAGACCTGAGCAAGAGCCACCGAAAGCAAGACCTTGCACCCCAATTCCTACCTACCTATCCATCTGTCTAAGGCTCTCTCTGCTTATCTGTTGTCTATGTAGCCCCGCAACCCTCACTCTGAAAACCCCAAACCAACGTCCACTAAATCCTGCTAAATCTGAACCCTAACGTACCGTAACACCTGTCCCGATTTGCCGTAAACCCACAAGGTATCTGGTCTACGAGCTGATGCCGGGCGGCTGCGACCTCGGGATTTTCAACATGTCCCAGAGATCCCGAGACCTTCCCCGAGGAAGAACTCTTAGATTGATGATGTATATAAATCTGTTCGTTTTGGTTTATGATCTGTTGCGAAGCTGCGTAATCTGATATTGAGCAAACTGTTCGGAGGAGTTCCCCCTATGCTCATATACGGAAGAGTCTTCAAAGTTTAGTCTCGGGCGATGTCCACAGCCTTGACCCCAAATCCCGAAGCTCTACGAATGTCCTGTTGCCAGTGTGGACTGTATGGTATGGGGTCTGCGCTTTACGGTTCTTTCTCCCGGAGGTGTAAAGTGCTTGCTGTGCCCTCGTCATCATCTGCCTCGCCTGGATTATCCGAGTGTGAGCGCCGAAACCGTTCAAGCTCGCCTGGCTGTACCTCGTTGTGATTTCTGATACTGGTCAAGCTCTTGGGGCCAACTAGAGGGCAAGGGGTCAAAAGGCGTGCGCAGTCTAGCCTAAACTCGAACAACAACGATCGTCCTGAGTCCTTGAGTTGAAAGCCCCAAAGCCAAAAACCACAGTGTCGAATGGAATGACAGTCGCGGAACCCAGGCGCTCTCAGACCCGAAGGCACCAGAGCACCTAGAGTCAGCCCTACACGCTGAAAGAGGGTCAGGAAAATGCCTGGACCACCAGTAGCAAATATGACTAGCTAACGTTAGCATGCTTCATCGAATCGGTCGTCGGCAGTCGTGGCGGCAATCAGCGCGCAATGACAAGAAGATCAGACATAGCGATACCAGCCACAAAATCACAAGTGACGCAGATGAAAAGGCACTCCCTGACGGATGAACACGAAGCCCGACCTCCCAAAAAAGACACAAGTCCCAAACCCTTAAAGTTTGAAGATCTAAGCCCGAAGCCTCTTAATCCCTTGAACCTGAATTCCCTAGCCTTATAGGCCATAAACAATTAACGCTTTTTTCAACCCACTCCCTCCCTGCCGCCTCAAAAAAAAACAGGCGATGTGGAGGTGAAGCTTCGTCAGAGCCGTTCCTGGCTGGAGCAAGTGCAGCTTTCCGGCTACATCGTCCCGTTTTCGGGCTTGCGAGTTGTATGCTTTCGCTTCAGAGAGTTTGGGCTACAGGGGCAGCATTGTGGGTCTAGTTGTTGGTAGTGGGTTTGAGGTTGGGCTTTAGGGCTAGGTTTAGGCTTCTAGGATCCAAGAGTGCCCCACCCAGACGCTGAAATACGAACGTTGTCTCGGTAGTTCGGGTAACCTTGTTTACTGCTGCTATTGCTACTGATGCTGCTACTGCAACTACATCTACTACAATACATATGCGTTTCCTTTTATACTGATGCTGTTGTATTGTTGTATTGCTGTCCATAGAGTACTTTACCCGAGAACCCCAAACCTGCAACCGTTGGAGACATGGTCTGGCATCATGGTTAATCTGCCTGGTGACTGGTTTACGCGACTCACTTGTATCGTCTGCAGACCTTGCGTGGCAGAGTCCGAGTGTGAGCGGCAAAATAAATCCCACAACATCTTAAACACGAAAATACACCCAAGCAACACCTAAACCCCCCGGCCCTACGGACCCCAAATCCAGCAAAACCTAAACCCGGAACCACCATGAAAAGCCTGCGCAACCGCGTTCGTCATCAAGTCGGAACTCAATGAGACTGCCCAGGAAAACAGGACGAGGTGACTTGACCCAGGCCCTTGGTTTTCTGGTTTGACAGGGTGCCTTTTGGCTGAATCGCCAAGTTCGCGTGCTTTCCTCTTGTTTTCAGCCCGCGAATCTCTTCGGGGTGTGAGATTTAGGCATCAGGGGCTGTTTAGTGTATCTGGTGAGTGTGTAGCGGGTTCACAGCAAGGGCAAGGGTTTGGAAGGAGATTCGGGGGTCGGGTTCTCTGTATTTTTTTTGCTTGGAAGCTCTAAGTTTACGGCGAAGCCTTAGTCCATGACCTGCTGTTCAGGAGGTTTTTCTAGATCGAGGTGTTGACGATCAATTCCTGGCAGCAGCATCACAAGCAGCATCACTATGGCACTTTGGTGATTGCTGCTACCATTGCCCGTTGTCATCTCTACACATTCGAGGCATGCTTCTCGTTTCGCTTTATGCCTGCATCATTCCCCTGGTTGTCAAGACCAGGCTTCGCGGCTTCCACTCTAAAGATTTAAG
This sequence comes from Symbiodinium sp. CCMP2456, assembly GCA_905221635.1. Lineage (NCBI taxonomy): Eukaryota > Dinophyceae > Suessiales > Symbiodiniaceae > Symbiodinium > Symbiodinium sp. CCMP2456. The sequence goes on along the minus strand of CAJNDV010031885.1, from coordinate 186,239 downwards.
TGGGGTTTGGCTACCGATCTGCCCTGGGCCAAGAGCTGCGGGAAGGCGCCTCAAAACCCTCGATGCCAGGGTCGAGCTCCAGGGCTTCACAAGCCCTAAACCCTGTAGGCGAACCGTTGACAACACGGACCCCAGAGCATTGATGATCCAATCCAGTCGTTATCGAGCTTTCGCGCGAATCAGTTCTGCTCGTTTTGCAGAAGCTGAAGACCCAAGGAATTTCGATTTTCGCGAGGCACCCTTTCCGTGGCAGCAGCGGCTCCACGTGGCTTTGGGCCCACGCCTTTGTATTTTGTTGTGCATATCAACGCGCCACAAGGAAGCCAGGTTCCTGTCAATTAGCAGTGTTGGGATCATGTAGGCAGGAGACTCACGCAGAGGTTGAGAAGGAAGAATGGCACATTGTAGGTACCCACCTTGAGAACGAATTGGGTTCTGGGTGATTACCGGAAATCTGTGGGGACAACGAAACAGGAGAAACCCTCAGCCCTTAGTTATGTAGATGTTGCGCCTGTTCGGTGCTCCAGACAAGGACTAGGAAGGTTAAAGATTTATAGGGTGCCCTTGCGGGCCAGAGGTCAGGGCTTAGGGTTAAAGAGCCGAGGGCTTCTTGGCAACAGTGGTGGAAAAGTCCTTCAACCGGTGCGCTGCATGAAATCGGGAATCCCGAAGTCCGAGCTTCACCATACAACCCCCATTCGACCCCCACGCCATGGACCCTCGCACACTAAAGCCGAGCCCCCACCCTAAACTCCGAACCTCCAAGCTTCCGATAGAGGTATCAAGCGCTTCGATGATTGGTAGGAAAACTCCTTCATGTTGTATTCTCTCGTATATAAAGTACGTAATTTCATAGCATGATATACCCCAAAATCCTACAGTAGTCCGAGCATTGAGGCCCCTAATCTATTTCTTGTTCCGAGGTGCTGCCAAGGGTCTGGCCCACATGGTCGGCAGTACGCCGAAGACTTTTCATCGGGATATCAAGCCGAGCCCACAGTATTTTCGGGATTAAGGGCTTGGGCCTTGGAAGATATTGGGAAGTCTTTGTTTCTTGTCGGGAACGAAGGCGCGCTGCATGAGGATGATTGAATTTGGATGTTTTCTTTGCTTGGTGAGGCATTGTCGGATGTTGGATTCATAACGCTTCCGACTTCATCAAGTAACAGCAGCGAGAGTGTATTTCCAAACTAGCCTGTGTTGAAATTCCGGGAAATTGTGCGAGTGTTGAGAGTTTGGTGAATTTTAGTGGCCAGTATGTTCATGGCTTGGCGATCGTTTCACCTGCAACACAGGCCTTGCCTGGATAGTCCGAGTGTGAGCGCCAAGACCGTAAACAAAAACCAAGCTTGCAAAGTTTGAAGCCACGTAAGCCATGCTGAACCCCTATCCGTAAGGCTTTGAGGGCCCTACACGGTGATTCGACGAGGCTGCTTTAGGTGCAATGTTATCACTTCAAGAAAATGAAAGCGTCGTCTTCCCCAGTACTTGCTGAAGTTGCATCTTCAAGATTGCCTGCATCTGCCTGCAATGCAGTGACCTTTTCCGGTCCGACAATGATGAAACTCGAAGACCCTGAACCCTCACGTGCATTGAACAACCTGCAGTTCTAAGACCTCAAACCCTGAACCCCGAATCCTGAACGTCAGCTGGGCGGGTAGGAGATAAGCCCTACACTCCCAGTACCGAAGCAGCCTAGAACCCTCGCTTCCCACGCGAGTTTTAACCCAGACCTTCTCATCCCAAAGCCTGTAGAGGTCCCCAAGGAAGCAGCGACAGGTCGACTGTGAAGTCCGATTTTCGTGAAAAGGATTAAGGGAAAGAGGGCTCGCGAAGCCTAATCCCTGCCACCGCCTGGTGAGTTCGGCAGGGTTTGCTTCTCTGTTGGCTTAGACTGAAGTCTTGCCGGTCTAGGCGGGCAAGAAACAGGAACATTTCCCACGACATGCATCCTCCAGTGGTGAGCTACCCTCACGTTAACCGGCCGGACAGGATCGGTGCAAGTATTGACCCGATGCCGTGAACCATAAAGACCCTGAAGTCTAGGACAAAAGCACGCAAGAATCCCAGACCCTAGTGGCCCTAGTCTTCAAAAGGCCTGCGAACATCCTGCTCGATGCCGACGGCACTCCGAAGATGGCAGACTTCGGCCTTGGCGCTCAGAGCAATCCTCAAATCTCCGTAAGTCCATGAGGGCCTTCATAGTTCGAAGAGGAGTCGTTGTGAAGAGTTCTTAGAAGAGGGCCTACATATACGGGTCATACATCAGCAGGGTTAAAAGTTAAAAGTAAAGGAGCCTTAATAGCTAGACGGGCTTAGACCTGCTTGAAATCAAGACGGAACTTACAAACGGCTACATCATAGACGAGTGCCCTCCTGCAAAGAGGGGAGTTCTTATGGTGTTACAATCTCGGATTGAAGAGGTTCAACTTTATTGACTGGCCCTAGCACCCGAACCGTGCAGTTTCTGATGGGTCGGCCACAAAGAAGTAACATAGTTCAGGGTGTCGACGAGCTTCGCCCTGCACTCAGGAACTTCGCAAAAGACCTGCTGCACCCCAAAACCTCCAAAACCTCCAAACCCACGTATGCCATCGGGCCCTTGATCCTGTAGTTTGAGGCCTGGCAGCCGCAGTGAAGGATAACAGCGGCGAGGCAGGCTTGGGCTGTTTGGGCCTTTGGGGGGTCTTAGAGGTTTTCGGGTTGAGTTAGTTATCGGCCCTGTGAGTGCATGCATGTATGCATGCATCGGTGTATGGATGCATGTACGTGTGGATGTATGCATGCGTGCAGCGTGCATGCATGCTTGTTCGTTGCTTTGTTTGTGTATGTGTGTCATTGCCTTCCTTATGCGCGTACAAAGACGGAGGATATGTTGGACCCCCTTCTTCCAGCTGCTATGAGGCCAGAGAGGCCCTAACATGTTATTGCAGGTGTTCATGTTCGCAGCTCATGGGAAACGAGCTGGGAGTCTGGGAGCTGAAGTCCTTCTCTTACAGGCTTCGTTCTGTTACATTGATCCATACGCCTTAATTTCTGTCACTCGCATCATTCTCGTCTTTGCACGCGCCGGTACTCTGAACCACTATGACTGACATTCACCACTATTGTGTTTGTAATCGCAAACAGGTTTGCTCTGTTTGCGTCTCCGTGCATCTTTCAACCCTGCTGGCCGAGAGCGCACGGGCTTGGTCTCTTGGACTCGAACATCCCAGCACAGATGTGAGGACAAGCTCGCCGTGGAGCAGATTGCGGGCACACCGGGGTGCCCTTCCGGGTTCTGGAGGGCACGGCTCGGAGCCGAAGTTTCGGGCTGATTGGCCTTGATGCTTTAAGTTGGAGTTGTAGGGTCGATCGTGGGGAAAGAGGAAACTGAGAGTTGATGTGTTCTATCTCATGAGCTGACAGCTGCGATGGCATTTACGTAAAATCGGAAGGCAGGATTATAAAATGAAGGTTTAGTCGCACAGGCACAGCATGCCGTGGTAGGTCAAAGCCCTGTATGGTACCAGTAAAGGGCGAACTTGGCCGGGTCGTGTAAGTAACCTATAAGATTCTGCCGGAAGCAAACGGGGCTCTCTTTAGGAAGGTTCTGATGCTCTGACATTCTACCTCAAAGCCCTATTCTGCCCCTAACTCGATATAGAATGCGCCTCGGCTGAAGTGCGTGTTGGGGCTGCATCTCGCACACAGGTGCCTGGATGATCCTGGATGCCAATATTTTAGATTGCCTCATGTTTTTCTTCGTTTTGCGATTCAATGATTCGTTTACCATTTCCGCAGCCCTCTTTCGTCAGCTTGAGGTTCTCGGGCTTTCGCACTTCCTTTCGATGAGACGGTCTGCCTACAGTACACATGTACCAAAGCGTTCAAACCCAGCATCTTACAAGATATCTTTGGACTAGACCCTGAGTAATTAGTGTGCTTCTCTGAAAGCACCCATGCAAGAAAGTCTGGAAAATCGTATACCCTTTTATTTGGGCCGGATGCTGGTTGGATTTCTGGCCTTGAAAGCAACAGCCTGACATGGCCCGGCTACTTCCTGCCAGCGTGCCGTTGGTTTTGAGACATGGCGACTCGGTAAGATGTCGTTTTTGGACAAGGGAGGGGTCCGTGATCTGAATACACGGCAGGGATGGGTAGCACAGTTCTTGATTTGGAGTTTGGGGTTCAGGCTGAACAGGATAATGGCACATGTGCTTCCCGGAAGACGAGCCTAGACTGCCTAGACCTGCCGTTCCTCAGCGACTGAGCGAAGGGATGGAACTGCTTTCATGGATGCCAGCCGGTGGAAAGTCGTGTCAGCAGGCTCATCAAGCTTCATAGAACATGCTGCCATGATCAAGCGCGACAGTATGCATCCACATTTTGACCCCAGGGAAGGGACCAGCCCGTTGGGACATGTCATGAGTGATTGCTAAAAGGGAAGTCCAGCACTTGTGCCTGTGCAGAGTCTCAGCTAGACCGTCCTAAGTGGCTGAAGCTTTTGCCCGTAACAGTCTGTGAACGCCAGTCCCAAGAATGCAGGTGCACATGCCTACGTCATCCAAGTTCGTGACATAGTCAGGTAGACGCGCAGCTCATCCAGCTGTACATGTGCATCAGTGGTTTTTCCTGATTCTGAGTAATCGTTAGTCTTAAACGCCTTAAGGCAAGTAATTGCGCAGCTATTGGGGGGTGGTACTTTGCGGCTCAGGGTAAGCTTCTTCTTGTCCTTGGCTTGCTTGACGGAAGAAGCCTAAACCTCGAAGTTCTAAAGTCGAAGCTTAAATCCGGAATATCGAAATCTTTATAGTTCCTATAGTTAAGCTCAAACCCGGAATATCGAAACCTCCACAGTTCCTTGTTTAGACCCCTTTTTACAGGCCTTATAGACGCCTTAGTCACTCCGCTTAAGGCACCGGAGTGAAGACGGATCTCATGTTTTGTCGCAGTGGGCAAGGATGCAACTTCAAGAGTAGTTTTGTGTCGAGGGAGGAGACCTTTACTGTTTCTTTTGGGCTGGACTTCCGGCCCAGTGTTGAGCCTTCGCTCACCTAGCGAAACATCCAGGGTCCTTCAGTTCTTGCCATCAGACCCTCCTTAACTTTGCCAGCGCCAAAGCCCAGACGCGGTAGTACGGCAGAACCCCGCGACTCAGGCTCCCAACCACTTCAGGACGAGGCAACCCAAAGCCAGCCCCGGATTCGCGATTCTCGGACTGAGTGGTTTTGGACTGGGAGACTCCCTGTTTCTGGGTCATTTCTTGGCCCAGGGCCTTAGGGATTGCTCAGTTTTGGCGGGCTTGAGGTGCGACGGCGAGGCTCATGGCACCATGGTGTTTGTGAAAGAAGGTCTTGCCGAAAGAGCTTACTCAAGCAGGAGTTTCTGCCGTGGCCTGTCTTGCCCACCCTCATTGCGAAACCTCTCGTGCAAAAGAAAACCTGTATACTCAACCTGTATACTATCGATAAACCTCCAGAAGCCGCCGTCGCGAGCCACCCGTACTTGGGCGGCTTTCGGTATGGCAGGCCGGGGCTGAGCTGGGTCAGAGAAGGGTTTCTTTAGCAATCGTAATAATGACGGACATAGTAATAGTAATAGGAATAGTAATAAAAATTGAAACAAGAAAGCAATAGGAATAAGAATAATGGTAATACTGCAAATAATGATAGTAATTGTCGCCGCCGCCTGAGCTTTCAAGGCTGCCACCGGGTCATGTTGCTGCTAGGTTGTATCGCTGTTTTTGGGTTGCAAACGTTGCTAATGCTGTCGACGCGTTTGTTTGGTGCATGTCCCGCTATGATTACAACTCGTTCTGAGTGTCACCTTTTCAGCCCCGTCAGAACCAGAAATGTTGAAAGCCTCACACCAACGCCATGAAGATCAAAGTATTGTCACACAAACATTTCGCGCAGCTTCCCACCATTGCTCTTGCTTAAACACATGAGCTTGGCAGTAGCATGTCTTCTTCTTTCTTTGATTATTTCCAGCACTCGAGGGCAACAGCATGGCCAGTGGAGTACTGCCTCCATGGCCGGCAATATGAGTGCATTCCCGAGTCCCCATACATCTCTACTGACTATGCCTGTATACAATTCCCCACCCCTCCCCCTCTCCCCCCGCCTAGTGGAAACTTGGAGGTGGGGGCCATGTATAGCCCTCACACCCGGAAGACCCTGCCTTGAGCCCCGGCGGGCGCTGTGTTTGCAGGTTGCTGCCCATGCCTCACATTGCGCCTCTGCGGTTTAGAGCCACGCCGGCGCTGGCGGAGGCCGGCTGATATCCTGTAGTTGGCGGCCGTGTGTGTGCGCGTTTTGTTTGTCTGTGTGTGTGTGTGTGTTCGTTTTTGTGCTATTTGTTTTTGAGGCAGGGGGTTCGGTAGTTTGGTTCTGAGGACGGTACTTTCAGGACACCGAAGGGGGACCGTGATCCAGAAGATGCACCCGCTTTGGCTTCAGTACGCGGGCTGCAGGTTGGAGCTTGCCCACGCTGCACCTGCACAATGCTTTGTCAGGTCTGCAGTTGTGTAGCACCGAAGCAGCCCAAATCCGACCAGACGAGGCACTGCCAGCTGCTCTTCTGTATAAGCTTCACGGAGCTTCGGCTTCTCCCTGAAAGGTGGCATCTGAAAGGAGGACGAGCCTGGCCGCCTGTGCAGGCCAGGAAGTCGGGCGAGGGTTTGGGCTTAGGGATCTAGGAGCCTGGGGTCGTTCTGCTTGAAGTTCTGCGCAGCTGCACAGCAGGTACGAGCTGCAGCACACGACGGCTTGTCTGCAGTCGGCACCCCAGACGAGTGCTCCATAAGGCCATAGTGCAAAGGACCATAGGACCTGGCACAAATCTGAAGAACAAGCATTAGGCTTAGCTGCTGATTCGATCGATGGAAGACACCCAGAACCTTTCCTAGAAGACTCCAACTGGGAAAGCGAGTTTTTCGTCATTGACTCGTTTTGCAGGCCCAACCGCCGCATAAGAATCAACTACCTTGGCCAACTGCACTGACCTTGTCACTGATAGTCCCTCTATTCTATCATCAGCCATGCCAGGAATCGTGAGATTGCAAGTCTGGGTCCACTCCGTGATTTACAGCAATATAAAGTTCAAGTTTCACCAGAAGCTTGCCCATCAGCCTGCTCCCTGCATACGCGCGGGAACCCTTGCTGCGAGGAGATCATTGCCCTCGCGCGCCTGATCTGAATTTACCGGTGCATTCTACGACTCTAAACCTGAAACTTAACCCTAAAGCCTCATAAGGGCCCCTTTGGCTTTGCATCTTGGACCGGGTTATGGCAACAGTCACACGGCCGACCGCCGATTTTGGCCGCCTCAGAGCATTATGTCCACCTGCAATCGAACGTAACATATATTTCTCCTTGGGCTTGCCTGCATGTCTTCCGTCTATCTATCTCAGCAGAGTGCCTAGGGTGCAGATTCATCAGATCTTGCTCGCCTAGGAAGGCGCACAAGTCTTCGCAGAGCTTATCGCTGCTTCGGTCATCGCGAGACAGGTTGGCACAGCAGGGCTGCAAAGGAGCAGATGTATTCACACGCTCAGGCTCACACATGTGAGCAAAAGCTACACACACGCGCACGGTTTGCAGTAGGTACATTTGTACATGTGCGCATGACATGCCTTTATAACACTTTAGATCTTTTGGTTCGACTACCTGCCCGAACGGCGTCTCGGAAAGCTGTGTTCCCCAACCTCTGGCCAGCATACCCGTGCCCAGCAAAGTGTCGCTCACACGAATGTACACATAGCCTGATAACCCTTCGACCGACTTAGGCCTTCTAAACCCAACATAGACCATGGCCAGGTTGCCCCCGAATGTGGTGAACGCCGTTCTGGGAGCCGTTGCCAAGCGAGGAGGTCCCTTGCCAGCAGAAAACCAAGAAACATGGTTGGCTTTCCACAGACACCTGGACAGGTCGCGTAGAGGATCTGCTTGCTGAACTTGAGGAGGACATTGCGCTTGAGCAAGTGCAACCTCAAGCCCTGAGGTCTTTCGTGCCCAGAGCTTCAAAGTGGCGGATCATAAACTAACAGGAGACACTGGATCTCCAACAGCTGAGTGGCAAAAGACCCCCATCGAATTCTTGGTCGTTTGCTGACTGAAGTCCTGAATCCGACATCTTTGTCACTAAGACATTCCAGGGTGCATGTTTGATGATCCGCATGACTTTGACCTTCAGGTAAAAGCCGGGTTAGAATCTTGATCTCCATCCTGGCCGTCGCTCCGTCTTGCTGTAGGGGACTAGGTGTGATCATCGAGTCTGACTTTGGTTATTCCTACTGACCAGACTTCCAGTGGAAGGGGATCGCTTGCGGGCTTGCCATGTCAAGAAGTTTGACTTTGAATTATAAAGATGCCGAGCGAGTAAGTGAGACAGAGACAGAGACACAGAGAGAGGCCAGACGTACCTGCGCGGACCTTGGGGTAGGCCTCCGGGCCAGGGGGCCTAGTCCCCAAACGCCTAGCAAGCAAGCCAGCAGGCAAGCAAGCAAGCAAGCAAGCAAGCAAGCAAGCAAGCAAGCAAGCAAGCAAAAAAGCAAAAAAGAAACAAGCAGGCAAACAAAAAACAAACAGACAA
>CAJNDV010031885.1:126335-173639 GCA_905221635.1 Symbiodinium sp. CCMP2456 | reverse complement strand
GTTATTTTGAACAACAACCATATGTTCCCCAGCTTGACGCTTCCATGAAGGCCCTACTGCAGATTTCTGGATGTTTTGCTGGCTCCAGCATCTACCTTGTACCTCACATTGTTTGAGTGACAGTGGATGCTCACTCTCCGTGACGCGGCGGACGCAACCCAGGCCCTATCAGCGCCACGGACGTAAGCTATGGAAGCCTGTTGGAAGCTTGGATGACATCTGAGGCACTGCAATGCCCTTGACAAGTCATTGCTTGGTAGTTTGCGCTGGGTTCTGCCAGGCATTGTAGGAACCACGCACAGCCCACAAACAGTCCAAATGCCGTGGAACCCGAGATACGGCCCTAAGAAAAGCCGATTCCCAGGATGCCTGGGCACGTCAGGGCAATCTCGCCGCTGCGGAGTGCGTCCTCGAGGCGATGATGCAGCAGAGGTTGTGGCCTGGACGGAAGGTCTAGGAAAGTTTTGAGATTAGGCATTCAGGGTTTGAGCAGAGGGCTAGCGTTCAAGGTGGGTTTGTATTTAGGGTTTTGGTAAGTGCTGCTTCCCAGCTGAATGGCAGAGTCTGGGTTCAAAAAATGGTTTTGGTATTTATAAATTGGTGTAGGTCCAATACTGACCATTTGCTTTGCTCGGGTACAAGAATCAAGTTTTTAGCCGCAAAGGACTTCCAATAAGCAGGTCTAGGGCTTTTGGGGACAGGGCTTTAGTTTTCTAGTTACACGTTCGGTAGGGACATCATGGGAACAGGAGCCAGACGTGGCAAATGTACCTACCTACCCGCCGACTTACCTACATAACTAGGTAGTTGAAGTGTAGTGGTAGTAGTAGTAGTAGTAGTAGTAGTAGTAGTAGTAGTGGTAGTAGTAGTAGTAGTAGTACCTTGTGCCGGCAATTTGGACCAGCTACTTGACGGAACCATCTTGGTAATCTTGGTCAGGGCGCAAACCCCTCTAACCCACTCTCTCAACCTGAAAACCGTCAACGTCGAAACTAAAATGAGCTCTAACACTAAACCTGAGCCCCTGAAGCCTTATACCCCAGGCCCCTGTCACACTATACCCTGATCATGAAGCGCCCAGGCGCATAAACATAAACCCTTGTACCCTAGATCCATGAGGAACCTGATTAAGAAACCTGTTATTCGGATGATTTGTGGGGTTTCAGGGCCATGGTTTCTTAATCAGGTTCCTACATCATGACGGCTTGAGGGTTTAAAGATTATAGGGCTTGACACGACATGTTGCTTTGCTTTCCGAAGCTTGCAGGGCGAAGTCACAGAAGGTCCGCCATCAAAGTGAAACCATAAATCCTGCAACGCTTGAAGCCTAACCCCTGATCCCAAACAATCCTAAATCTCTAAACCCTAAACCCTAAACCCTAAGTTTTCACCTCAAAAAGCAAAGCAAAGGTCACCCGGCCAGCGGTGCCGCTGGATGGCAGGGTTTCTGATGTTTTAGGTGTCAAGGCTTTGGGGGCTTTCGGGTTAGCATGTTACGGGTATAGATTGTGGTTCTGTTTCTCATGTACATACTCGTATGGGCGTTTTGGGGCTCGTAGGTACAGCGTTTCCCAACAAGCCTCAGTGGTTTGATCCATGTGTAAGTTCTATATGGCTGCTGGAGAGTATTCACTTCCGGATTCTTCCGGACACTCTCGCGGTCATGGATGCGGTCGTGTTTCGAAGAGCAACCGTCTTGGAGTTCTTGTAAGTCCACTTCAAACGCTTTATTAAATAAAGCACCGACGGCCCTGAACCCTTCCAGTTGTAAAACCGCTTATAAAACCAGAACCAAAGGGCCCTAAACCCGAAACCCTTGACCCTTAAACCCTACAGCCTTGGTATTTTGCATTTAATTTGTACTTCGCTTGTTGCTGCAAACACCCTGGCTATGTTGTACAAGTCTTGGACTTTTGCAATGCACGTACAGTTTTACTGTCTGAATCGTAATGATTCTACAAGATTGCCCTTTACCTGAGCCCATCCCTCCCTTTTAGAGGTTGTACTTTATTGTGCTTGTGTTATAAGGGTCTTGATCTTGATGAGTGTTTCACTTCTTTGCAGACCTCGAACCATATGCTCCGAGTGTGAGCGCCGAAACCAAGGCTTCACGAGCCTCATCAACGCAGCCGCCGAGGCCGGCGACCTTCGCGCAGCGGCCCCTTGGTCCCGGATTTTTAATTTTAGTTTTCCATTTTAGGGCTTAGAGGGTAGAGGGTGTTTGTTCTTTCTTGCTACTTTTTGTCGGTCCCTTTATCGTGGCTAGTGTTGTTTTTTGTTGGCTCTTTGAATCCTTTAGCTTTCGCTTGGGCAGGGTCAGGCTTTTCTCTCATATTCTTAAGAGGTATGCTGGCATTGATAGGGTTGTGTGGTTTTTTTTGCACACGGCTCCTATCATCCGGGTTGACAAGTTTTTGCGAGGATTTACGGTCACAAAGACGGTTGTGGTTGAAGGGCTGCTTTTGAGGATGTAGAAGGGTTGGTCAGGGTTATCAAGGGGTGTTGTAGGGTGAAAGGCAAGATAGAGGAAGGGCTTTGTTAGGCAATGTTTGCTTTAGGATTTACGGAATTAAGGGCCCCAAATCCTAAGCACCCAGAAGCCTAGACCAAAAAGTGGATACTCCTGTACTGAGGAAGCGAGCATGGAGCGGCTCGAAGCAGACCCCTGCCCTGCATCCTGAGGTTACGTTTGGACCGGTTTAGACTTTAAGTTTAGGGTTTAGGATCGACTTAGGGTTTAAGTTGAGCTAAGGAATTAGGGTTTAGGGATATTGTTAGGTGTCATTTCTACGAGCCTCAAATGGATTCGGACTTACAGGGTTTAGGGTTCCGAGCCTCACGAGGGTTTCAGGATCTCTAGAAAGCGGGCAACCCTTCGCTCAGTGATTCTTGACTCCACACCCAGATCTCTACTGCCTTATAGGCCTGTGCCCTCCTTCCATAGCCATGGCAGATAGGGGTGATGCTTATGCTTTGTATGTCAAGAAGTACATGCTCATTATCAGCACAGGTCCCAGCCTGTGGCCTAAACCCCGGCACCCTAAGACCCAAGACCCAACGCCGTTGTCCGCCCGCCCGAATCGACATGCTCTGATTGCAGCTTGCAGTTTCGTTTCCAAGAAGGCCCAAGATAGACTCCCAAGGCAGAGCCCCCTTCAAGCAACAAATCAAGGCACCTACACGAACACCAGCACACACACACAACACAACACCACACAACACAACGCAACACAACACAATGCAACACACACACACAGGCACGGGCACGACCAAGGATGGCCGCATCGCAGACGACCACAGTGACTTTGATCCAAATTTCGGCGGTGTTTCGGTCTCAAACGGTTGGCTATACACAAGCAACAGCAGCACCAAAAGCTGAGGAAGGCTAACGGGCGCAGGGTTTGGATGAAAGAGACTGGGCCGACACTATTGTCGTGGCTTAGGGCATCTTGTTAGAACTCGCACATTCAGTGATAGCTCTTCCCTGGCTTGCGGAGCTTGAAGAGCACGAACGCCGTAAACCAGGAACGGTCAAGACTACCGCCGATGATGATGTCAAGAGCAGCAGCAGAACTAAACTAGCAAGAGGAGTGCAGATAAACAAACCCCGGTCCCGGCTGTGCATTATTTTGCAGACGCAGTTCGCGGATCGAAACTTTAATAAGCTGTCCAGCATTGAAGGCTGTGATTGATGCACACTCTTAGGTTCCTATTGTCTCCAAACCTAATGCCCTGAATTTGTCCTACGCCCTGACAAAGGCTTAAGCTCTGTGCTGTACACCCTTCCTACACCAACCTAAAGAGGCTATGGTGCCGTGCTGAAGGCTGCTGCAGCCGCAGGATCGCCGAGAGATGCGGATCCTCGAGCCAAATCGGAGCATCGTAGTCTTTTTTATCTAAAGGATTTTGAGTCAACAGTCTCCGGTGTAAGGATTTTTGACTCTAGAGCTTGAGACCGGTGATCGACAGCAGCCTGGCCGACCTCATCACTCTTACCTTGCGAGCAATGGTGTGTTCCTGATGCATAATTGTGTCCATCATCAGTAACCCTCCACAAAACCCCGCGAGGATGATCCTTGAGGGTGCATGGCGATCCCTTGCAGGTTGAAGGTTGCTGTTCACCCATTCCTCCTTGTAGGAGCTTCGCATCTAAGAAGATCTTGAAGGCGCTTGCTGTGTCCTTTTACGGCTCTAAACAGCCCAAAGCCCCAGCCTTATGTCTCATGGTCTTTTGGCCTACTTAGTCAGGTCGCCGTAAAAAAAAACGTGGTTCCTGCACCGCACATATTTCAAGCCTACGCTTGGGAAGTTGCAACAGGAAGCATGGTACAGAAGCACAGCCCATGTGGTGCACTTACGGCCTTGAGTAGCTGGGCCTCTAAACGGCCCCGAAGCCTCGACACCCCTGCAGCAGGTGGCAGATGGTACTGATCAAAAAAACAAGTAGGGTTTTGTTTTCAGGCTGGGGTGATGTCAGCGTGCTCAACTATAGGCTCTCTGAGGAGGAGAACCCACAACAAAAAAACCCACCGCGAGCTTTGATTCATGGTTTAAATAGGACCCTTGCCTCTAGTAGAAGCCCTACCCAGGAGATGTGGTTCACAAGGATGCACGCTTCTGGAGTTCGAGTGAACCTTGTGGCATTTGGCAGATGCTCGGCGAAGTTGTGTCCTTGAGCATACGTCTATTCTACTATAGAGTTCGCATGGTCCAGAGTTTAGATTTAATGAGTCCTTGATACTAAGGAGTCTATGGCTAGAAGTTGGTTCACATTCCTTAGGAATATCGGCAATAATTTTCATCCTCGGTGTGAGTATGGCGCCGCTGGTAATTTACAATCCGACTTACCTCTACGAAGAAGGAGTAGCTGAGCTGAGTAGCAACGTTCAGTGTGCTGCCCTTCTTGTGCGTAGTCCTGGCAGGGTTGACGGAAGCTAACTGGCGATTCTGCTTCGCCGAGGGCCGGAAAACTACGACACCCAAAACCCCAAATCCGTAGGTCGAGGCTACATCAATTATGCCCCAACAACATCCAAGAAGCTCACATGCCCAGAACCCGAACTTTCCTGAGCCCTCAAACTCAAACCCTCGACACCCCGGCCCTTGGCCATGCAGAACCCCAACTCACAGCTCAGAAAACGCGAAGAAACTACAGACACCGTTGTGGAAACGCGACAGGCGTAAGGGGATCTACAAGCAAACCCTCAGAGAAACCCACAAAGAGCGCCCATACGGAACCCGAGAAAGAACCCTCGGAGAAGAACATGTACCTCCTGATTCGATGCATAGTATAGTGTCCCTCAGATTTTTAAGGCCCCTGAAACTCTCAGAGAAGCGAAACAAACCCAAGAGAAGCCTTCAGAGAAGCCCCCCCAGGCCTCCTAAATGCCTTTGCGGAAGCTGGCGACCCCGAGGGGGCGGAAATCTGGTTCGCCAGAGCTCTGGAGTCGCCCTGGCCTAAATCTAACAGTTTCTCTAGTGCTTTGATAAGAGCTCGGCATTTTATGCTATCAGTCTCTAGGGGCTTTCAGGGATACTACTCTGTATTTAGACCTCGGTAGTATAGCATGGGCTTTTTGAGGCTGACGGCCCAGGGATCGCCGTCATTTCAATGCTGTGCTAGTCTTGTCGATTTGGTGCTTCGGGTGTTCCCAGCAGGGCTTGTTTATAGGGATGGTCTTTGGGGCACTTTCTTTACCTAATTCCAACGGTAATATATATAGACCTTCTGGGAGTCTGAAACAGGATGACTGGGGTAAGGATTTTCGTCGAAGGTTGGGGCTTTCGTCTTGGCTATGCTGGCTCAGCGAAAGCATCGCAGCATTACATATTTACGCCAAGGCCTCATTGGGCTTGTAATGTACACCCTCCCCTCTTCTTGAGGACCTAAGTCCTCGTGCAAAGCTGTTGCGGGAACGGAGTTGATTGATCGTGAGAGAGGCCCAGATGATGGTTCACAGGCGGACAAAACTTCAGGTTCTGGACTCTCGACTTTTCAAGGGGTTAGGGAACCGAAAGTGCTGTCGGACTTGGGGCAGGATGGCATGTTGTTTTCGAGCATGGAACTGCCGGCTTGGGTTAGAGATGGGTTGTTCTCCGTATCATGAGCTTTGGCATGTTGCGGGGCTTTCAACTGGCCCAAGCCAGCCAATCCTGAATCCTGCGGAGCGAACTCCCTGCACTCTTAATACCACATCCCGAAATCTGTTTCACACGCTTCGGGCCATCTCGTGACTTCTGAAGCTTGAGTCATTGAAGCAGCCCGTATGGAGTTCACGGAGACGAGACGCTTTGGTTGGGGTGGTGGGTGGGCCTTCTCAACAGACTCTCGAACCCACACCCCTCGCCTGGATCGTCTTACTCTAAGCGCCGAAACCCTGAAGGAAGCCATATCTCTCTCTCTCTCTCTCTCTCGCGCCTCTTTCTCTCTCTCTCTCTCTCTCTGTGTGTACATATGTATGCATACTTATACTTTTTTTTTCATGGAGCCCCCATGTTTGGGAGCTAAGGTTCAAGATTCAACCGGATGCTGCCTGCTATGGTGCGGTCATGAAGGCCAAGCATAGAGAGCACCAAGGGGTCCCCTTAGTTTAAGTCAACCAGTCTATCTTAAGACTTTAAGTCGCATGAAAAGGATCTTTGTGGAGCTTGAAGTGCAATGCTACAGGGCCTTTGTGTCGCAATTGCCGCGTCCGTTCTTGGTGGTGGCCATTGCTTGCGTTGCTTGAACGGTCTACGAACCCGGTCTTCTGTCGTCCCTCCAGTTAAATCCAAAGCTGGGCCTAAAGCGCAAACCCTTCTTCCCCCCTGGCTCCGAGAACAACTGTTTTGACTTTGGATCAGAGGTCTCTCGGCCTCCAAGCAGGAGGCTGCTTTTCCATTCACCCCAGAACGCCCGGTAGGAAGAGCCCCCAAGCGGTTCGATGCCCAATCAGCTGCCGCACTGGACACCAGCAGCATCTCTGTTAGGCTTGGTCTACGTTTGTTACATTTTAGGTTTTGGCCCTGGCATGATTCCCACATGCTACGGCCTGCTTCAGTTGACTTGCATGTATACTACGGGCCATGAGGCTATGACACCGTTGGTTACAACAGGGTTTAGTTGCCGTAAGTATAGTCAGATACAATAAATTACCGATATGCTATCGTAGAGGGGACCCCGGAACTCTAGTATGATTGGGTTGCGGCCCAGCTGTGATGCCCCCCCACCGTCCAAAATGCAGAGGACCACTCGTTTGCAAGTGCTAATCCGGATTAAGGCGCTAGGGTTCGACAGAGGCATGGGCAAAGGAGGCAGATCCGGCTGGGGCAGAGCGCTGGATGAACAGAGCGAAGCCTGGCCGAAGATTGTGAATTGCACTGCACTATAGAGCAGTTCGGGCTTCGATCCTAAACGCTAAACTCTACAGCCCTACAGGTTTTGGGGTTTATAGGGTTTCAAAAGCGTCGATAACCTGAGACTTTTCTTCCTACAGATCGGCGGTATAGCGCCCGGTGTGGCAAGCGAGCAGAGTTTCAGCACGGCAGCTCAGCAAGATCTTGTCTGGCTCATGCCAGAGTTGGTAGTTACACTACACCCTGAACCAGAAGCTATGGGACCCCTCATTTTGCACCCCGACAGTAAACCCTCCTGCGAAGGGTTCGGCTTCATACAGCCTTAAAGCCTGAACTCTTCTAAATCTAGACGTCCGAGCACATCAGCCGCTAGCCGTGTCGGGAGACCTTTCCGAAACAACACCGGGATTCGCCTAATGGCCCTGATAATGATCGCACATTCATGAGATTACCGGAGTGAACGTTTTTGTTTGTTTCTATCATTTTTCATGAATCTGTTCCACCATTCCCCATGTCTACCGTGCATCTATACGCGGGATGCTAACCCGAAGGTTCTAAGATCACGGCACTTGAACCTGCTCTTGGAAGCTTCCAACATTCGAAGCATAATGAATGGTCCAGGCTGTTCCTCAGAAGGTGGTGAAACAGGAGGGTTCATCGAGGGCCCGAAGACAGTCACCGACTAAATAGCCACCTGGGCTTCTAGGGCAAGTCGAGTCAAAGAGTGTTTGCATCTTGGAGGTCGCATGGCTTGTCGGTTAATACATATATATATATATATATGTGTGTGTATATATATATATATATAATGTAGTATAATGTATTAATACCTGTGTGTTTATTGTATTGCGATGCTTGTAGCGTATACTTACCGCCTCTTCGACGAGTCTTGATGTTGGCAGGTTACAGGTTCTCCGTTGCCAGAACCACAAACCGTACAACTCGACCCGAAAATCATGTTTAGAAGCCATCGAATCCAAAACAGAACCCCCATGCATCAAAGACTGAGCCTTGTCAGGATTGAGGTTGGGCTGCACCTCAGCGTTCAGATGTTCAACACGGTGCTGCAGTCGCACCCTGGCTCACTGTTCATCATCGGCAGCCGAAAACGTGCCCCACTTTGTGCGGTACTAAGTCTTTAGGGTTTAAAGTTGGGGAGTTCCAGAGTGGGGTCTACCTCAAACCCAGTAATAACGAACCCTGAGGCACCAAGACCCGAAACCTAAAAATCCGGGCGAAACAGAGACCGGTGAAATACTCTGCCCTTCAGCTTCGACTGCAGCTCGAACTTCTGCGGGGTTCCTTCAGGTCTTGGGGTTTTCAAGATTAAGGTTTAAGAGAGTCTAGGCTTCATATATGAATCGATGGCAGCTGCGGTGAGTTTTCTAGGCTACACCTGTAAGTCCTACTTTCTTCAGAAGACCAGATGGTGGAGCTTCTGCAAACTCTTGCGCCCACCGTGGTCAGGTTCCCGCCTAGGACCTAGGAGCCCAGTAGCTGTTGCAGTGGGTTACGGTTGCTGTTCCTTGCAGAGGCAGGTAGTTGCAGTAGCGTCTGTGTCGTACTATGCCGTACCCTTATCTCAATAGCCTGCTACTCGTACGAATAAATAAAGGTTTGACAACTTACTACCAGTATGCCCTTATGTCCCGTTTGCGAGGATCTACTGATCATGATCGGCGATCGTATTCCTTTTCACTACTAAACCAAAAAGCCGAGGTGTGCCCTCGCTGGGGAGGCGCACAAGTCGGGATGTGACAACTGTGAAAATGATGCAGCTACAGCAATCCTAACTGCAGCAGCGATTCCTTAATCCCCAGAAGCCCTAAACATCCCTTAGCAATGGAATACCAATCCGAAACACAAAGACATTGACTTTAGCACGAAGACCAGGTTGGGAAGGCGGGAGCGTGCTCACGTGAACCTGCACACGGCTTGATCTGACCTCATGCATCACACATCTTGCAAAATCAAGAGCCGCGACTTCCTGATTTGATCTGGAAGTTAACTCGTTTCATGGGTGCATTTTGTGCTGGTCATCCTCGTGCTTTCGTTTCTCACTTGGCAAGCACTTGATTCAGGGGTCGTCTGGACAATAACCATGATCAAAGAACAATCATGATAGTGGGGGCCTCGTTTCTAAACCTTTCAACCTGAACGCCTCACGCCTCAACCTTGAAGTCCATTGAAGTACACGCTAAGGCAGTAGGGGCATAGCCAGGCGGATAAAGCCGATGTGTGGTTCCGGAAGATGAAGCAACGAGGGCTCGCGCCCGACATCGTGACGCTGGGCAAGCTGCCGTTGAATCACTTCGTTTAGATTCAGGTTGTGGTTGAATCATCCACAGCTCAGAGAGTACGCAGTACTATTGAAGTTGTTGTTCAGTTTCGGTTGTAAGTAGCTAGACTCGGACTGCGTCGCCAGCACAGCGAAGGCAATCTGGCGAATGCCAATGCCAAGCAGGGCCGATTCATTCGTCACTTGTTCGATGGCCATTGGAGTATGGGTTTCTGGAAGTTTCTGGTATGGTGAGTAGCCCAGAATGCAGGGCGTCCGAACCCGAACAATCCCGAACATAGCGTCATTCCTTTCGGCACAGGGAAATGACTCCATGAACGAACATGTCGTGTGTGGTGCTGGCTTAAGCACTCGCAACAGGCGCAGTTACAAGGAGTTCCTCGGAAGCTCTTTGCTGTCCAGTACAAGACTTCGGTGTTGCTAGACTTAGATTGTGGGGTGTGCAAACTAAACAGCGTGGGTCAATGGCCAGCCAAAAGCTGTCCTTTAGTTTGCACTCATTATTGGAAGATGAGGCGAATCCAGCTGTTACAGATTTAATTTCAGATGCCTTGATACACACTCCAAAAGTTATGACCCCTGCACCGCCAGGCAAGATTTGTCTCGAAGACAGGATGTAAGAGGACGACGCAAACACGAGGGAGCGAGAGAGACAAAACGAGGGAGAAAGAGTACTGCAGGTAGTTTGCAGTCTCTTGCCCGGTTTGCCTCCTGACACACAGATTCCAGGCCCGTACCCCCACATCCTGAGCCCCAAGCCCAATCTAAGGGTCCAAAGGATACCTGGCACCTGTATTGAAGATGGTGGTACAACAGTAATACAGGCTAGTACCTGCCGGGCTAAACGATTCTTAGGCGTTTGGACTCTCAAGAATCAGGAAACCTTAAGCAACCTTGAGAACCCGTAGACTCCTTGAGAAGCTTCAGGGTTGCGGCCTAAGTGACACTCTTGGACCGAAAGGTGCCGAAGAGTGCCTACGGGAGCTGAAAACTCTGCAGCTGTCGCCGAACATCGTTGTTGTGAACAGCCGCTTGCAGACAAAACCCGGATAACACAGCACCTTGTGCTGGTTTGCACGGAAATCTATAGGGACCGTATGGGAGTACTGCTCCATTTCTCACTCGCACTTCAATGAAAGATAGGCAGTGAAGGGTTCAGAGTCTGTGCCCCAGATCCGGATGCAAAAGATGCAGAGGTTTGAGGACCTCCAACACTCAGGCCTAAGACAGAACCAAAGACCCCATATAGTATCTAGTATGATATGGTAAGCCCAACAGCTCCAACATTTATTTAGTGCTTTCTGGAGCCTCAGGGTAAGGCTTAGGGACTGCAGCTCTTAGGGATCAAGGTGCTCGAGACTGTCTGAATTTAGGTGGAGCCCAAGAAAGAAGCTACCAGAAGCCCCAAGCTGCCTAGATACCGATGTGTTGGTGACTGACTTTATGGCTAGGGACCTGCAACAAGAGGATAAGACAACCGAGAACAGAAGCTGTAACTGAGGTTTTTTGTTGCTAACTCTCAACAGCTCTGGCTGTCGCAGAGCAATAGCACTTTTCCCGAGGACGGTAGTTAGTCGAAACATGGGCTCTCGGTTTGGTGGGCAAGAGCAGGTCTCACGATTAAATTTATTTTCCAGGACTAGGATAGTAGGCGTGTGGGGTCCTGCGATAGCTTGCCAATCCCAATTTTAATGTTAGTCCAACTCCTCGCAGCATGACGTTCGCTCTTTGGCTTGGCGTAGCGGCATGAAGCCCGTTGGCTTGTGGCACTACTTTGCTGTGTTGGCTGTTTTCTTGTGTGTGTGTGTGACTGCGACAGCGGTGTTGGTAGCGGTGGACATAGCAGCGCCTGGCCCCAACACCGTCCTCCTGCCCTGCTTCACCTCCTGCGTGCCCCGCCGCAGGTGTGATAAATGCATGCTCCCAAGCTGGCGAGCTGAAGAGAGCGGAAGAGTGGCTGGAGAGGGCGAGGCTCGGCTACGACTTTTGGCCTTCTGCCCTGCCTTGCCTAGCCTTTCTTGGGACACTGACCCCTAAAGTCCCTGCAAAGCCCTGAACCCTCACTGTTTGTTCCTTTCAGCAGGACGGACATGAACCTGCGGCCGGATTTGATGAGCTTCAACGGAGTTGCTCGGAGCAATCTGCGGTCCCCGTCCCGAATCGTGCTCGGGTTTGCGGTGGCCACTGGCTTCGATCCCAAGAGCCCGAGACGGCTCAATCAGGCTACTCGTAGGATCCTTTGGGTTAGGGATCCCGGCGTCTCTCTCGGAGAATCTCCTGAGGTCATCAACGCTTGTGCGCGATGTGGGTGTGCCTCACGCCACATAGCCGCACTCCAGGGATTCTGCATAGGAAGGCGAAGGGCGGTTTGCGAGCAGTACCGCAGTAGGGATTGCAGTAAGGAAAGCCTATCTCCTGCTGTTGTTTTTGCGGATTCCTGCAAGGGGAACTGCCAATTAAAAGCACAAGTCCAGCGCAGACTTGAAATTGTTTGGTAGTATGCCAGGGGGGCGTAGAAGGGCCTCGAGGTTCCCGCGTACTTTCGAGCATCCGTAAAGCCTAAACACTAAAGTGGAACAAAAACTACTAAAGCCCTAAGTCCGGCATCCCTCCACAAAGAATATCCGCTTGTAGCCCCTGTGAGAGAATGCCTTTCCAATATATCCCCAAAGGCCCCGTGTACTGTATAGTATATACATAGGCCGTAAAGTCCCTATATTGCAACCCTTTCAAGGCCTAAGTATATACTGGATGGGTAAATGGAGCTAACTTAGGGTAGTCTAAGTTTAAAGGCTCTTCTTTCAACCAAAAGAGACAGCAAGGAGCGATGTTCTGGTTGGAGGTCATGAGCCAGCGCGAGGTTCAGGTGGGACTTGCGGCCTTTTGTTTTTGGGCTCAAGGCTTACATGGCAATGGGTTTTATACACTGCAGCCCCTCCTCCAAAAATGTTCTATATGCATATAATTGAGCAGAATAGAGCTGAACAGAATGGAATCGAATTTCATATGTACTTTCATATGTAACTTTGAGCCTGTCTCCAAGAGGTGTGGCCATCAGTGTGTGCTATGCGGGCTGGGTTTCGAGGATTTTGCTAGTGCCCTGACCTGCCGAGTGCAAGCGTCGGAGAGGGTTGGAAAAATATGTAACAATGAAGAGATAAGTAAAGACATGATATAGATACAAAATATAAGTATGCATATAAATAGATGAATGAATACATATATATATATATATATACACGTACAGTTATAAATGTATGTATGTATGTATGTATGTATGTATGTATGTATGTATGTATGTATATAGACATATATCTGGGTGTTGTCCAAAGTCTCAGGCTGCGGGGTTAGTTTCGGCATGTTCGGACAGATCCCGTACCCTAGCATGCAGAGCTGAATCATTGGTTATGTTGTCCCTAGGGTTTCTAGTACGTGTCCTACAGTAATTTTAAACGCTTCGCGTCGTCCGCCTCGGCCCGGCCGCAAACAAAGAGGGCCAACGAGCTGCTGGGCGCCGTTGGCGGAGCGGACGAAGACCCGGAAGGGGAGGAGCTTGTGTATCAACTTGCGTATCAACTTCCTAGGGGGGGTGTGGGGTGAGTGAGGAGGCGAGATTTCAGCACAGCACCCTGGGGCCCATTTACACAGAGGGACCCCCCCCCCTCCTGGGCCCTTTGGAGGGGCGGGTCACTCACCGGGGAGGGGATTAAGAGGTGGGGAATAGAGGAATACCGAATAGGAACCTCTGACCGCTTCGGCCGGGGGCCGAGGCGAATTATAGAAACTCTCCACACCCGATGATGATTATTCAGGCTTCTGTATCTCTAGAAACCCAGCGAATTGTCAGTGGCAGTGGTGTTGGTGGTGCTGCTGTGGATACTTGGTAAGCCCTCGGGTATCGGGGTTGAGGCTTGAGGGCTGGTCCTCTCAGGTCTTGGGAGCTGGTGTTTGAGGGTATGTGGACTTGGGTTGTAGGGGGCCTTAGCTACGTGGTTCTACGTGTGTGCATATGTAAAATAGGAGACATACATGAATTACATTGGTAGATGACTACATAATGCATACATGAATCTCCGCACGGACCGCGGATTTGCATGTATCGCTGTCGACTTCAAGGCATGCTAACTGCGACAAGATAACGGCGACTTCAAGGGAACAGTTTCCAGGATGCTAGTGCCTCCATGCAAGTTGAAGTGATTGCCGACTTAGACCATGCGCCGGGACAAATTGGGAGACCGCCATCCAGTGCATACGTCAGGTCTGACAGTCGAAATGCAGCAAGAGGGTGCTCCCCTTATGCTGGTGCTTTTTTACTCGCATCACCTAAACAATTCGTGGCCAGGCAGACGAAGTCACCTTCAACAGCATCTTGGCATTATACTTCCTTGCGCCTTCGGCTAGGTTCAGGTTCATGGATGAATTTCCTGGGAGGGTTTCCCTTTACTTGTTGCTGCTAATGCACGGGGTGTACCATACATAATACATGATAGCTGCCATTGCAGGACAGGACACCTGGAATTCCCATCTTTGAACAACCCCTACAACTTCACTGAGGGTACATATTCTTCCGCGGTACACTTACCCCAAGCAGGCCATCAAGTATGACAGAGTGCAAGCTGTCTAAACCAGGAAACCTTCTCCTGCCTTGCTGTCGACTGCGCCTTTAACCTCCACTTGGCCGATGCTGTCCCCACAAACATCTTAGTTTTGTCCAAAAGCAACTCTGTTCGCGAGACTCGCAAGAAGACATTGCGCTGCATGCAAAGACGTGTCCAATGTGTGCTGACTTCCTGTGTAAAAATATACATACATGTATATAAATAAATAAATAAATAAATATATATATGTATATATATATATATATATATTTATGTGTATATATATATAATATATATATATATGTGTGTGTGTGTTGTTTTGATCTTGTGCGCAGGGGCGGAGAAGGGGGGGCATTCGTCATTTCCTGAAACCCGGAAAACGCCTCTGGCTTCAGAAGCAGCTAAGAAGCAGCACTCCGCAGAAGACTCTGGCAATGCACGTCTGCTCGGGTTCTGTTGGCCAAACGCTTCATCGAAGCCAGGGTGTCGGATTTATATCACGGTCATGGCCTTCACCATGTCGGTACAGGTGGTTATAGGCATCATATTCTATGAATCCAAGCCGTGACCTTTTCGTCCACGCGTCCCCGTCCAAAAGCAATCCTAAGTTGAGACCCCGAGGCTCGAAACCAGCTCACTTCGCCCTCTGAGCCCGAAGGTCCTCAGACCTTGTACTTTAGTTTCCATGTGATGGAAGGCAGCGCATCACAACGAAATTCCAACTGATTCTAAGGAAGACTATGCTGCATGCCTTAGGCTTAAGTAGCCCCAAGCCGGTTCAAGGGCCACTCATGAAGTTCAACTTTTGGAAATTATTTGGCTTTCTTGAACCGGAAAAAGTCTAGCGAACCGAAACAACTCGAACCAGGTGTCATTAATGCCTGTGCAGAAGACGGGAAAGCTGAGCAGGCCGCTTCGGGGTGTTCCCCAAAACCTGAAGATCTTAACAGTGAGCGAACAACGGTAGGCTTGCGCAGAGAGATGACAGCCCTGCTACTGTATAATCTGGATGTATCTTAATCCAATGCATCTCCAACGCGAGATTCTGCTTCCAAGTGATGTCGCGTGCATGTACGGGTTAATCATGTCCGTAGATGGGCTGTGCAAATGCATAGTGTCGTGGATAAGAGGCACAGGAAAAACGCGAAAGCCATTGAACCTAAACCGATGGGTCCGAGAGGCCTGGCACTTTCTTCAAGAGATGCGCCTCCGGAGTTTGGAGCCAACGGCCGCGTCGACCAGCAGCCGCCGGATGGCGCTAGGTTCAGGGCCCTTACTGGCGTCTTCGGGGTGAAGTTGCAAGGGTCATAGCCTTCGCATGCGTTTTTTTGGCTCCAGTTCTGGTAGAGGTATACGGGACTTGAGCTCCGGATGGTGGAAAACCAGCTGTGACCCAACAGCGAGGTCCTCCGCTCGGGTATGTCGACATGTTAGGTGAGCTGAAACTTACAAGCCCCAACCGCTAAAGCATGTAAAATGAGAAGCCTTGCGAGTGTGAGAGTCGAGAGCACGTAAAGTCTGAAACCCGAAGGCCAAATGCCGCAACTCCAGCCCCAAACCCGGAGATCCCGACGCCTGGTGAGCACAAAGAGGGCCCCCCCCCCCCAACTGCAAAGAACAGCCGCCGAAGTCTCTGGGGTGCTAAAAGCCCATAATGCCCATACTAGTGGCTTAGGGTTTCAATAGGGTTTTTAGGGGTTTAGGGGGTTTAGGGTTTGCACTGCAGTCCCTGCACCCTTCCTAAGCCGAAGCCTTTAACTTCAACCAAGAAGACCTCGGAACCTCTTCCTGCCGCGCGAGAGGGAAAAGGACCCCTGAAACCACTCAACCCCTAAACCCCCAACGAGTTAAACCGCTAAGTTCATCTAGACCCATCTAAGCCCTTATAACTTATACCCCTTATAAAAAAGAACGGTTAACCCTGAAGCTCCACCAGGCGTGCTGAAGGCCTTTGCGAGAACCGAAGAGCCTGAGTTGGCAGAGCAGCGGCTGCTGGAACTCTTCCAGGTGCAGGGTGTTGCGGGGTCTTGTGGTCAAAGGGCTCCGAAGGTCCGTGGGATGAAGGTAGGTGGGGTAATCCCAACATAAGAGTCCGTGTATGAGGGATCCTTCATCCCTACATCCCACCGTTTGAGGCCTCCAATTTAGGGGTGTGGGGCTTAGGGGCTTAGGGTACAAGGCCTTAAACCAAGCAAGGGTTTCTCTACATGCTCATATCCAATACTGAGTGTATATATAGATATACAAACTATCCGCAGCATTTGGATTCTCTGGTTTTGATATAGGGTTCATGCAGGGTTTCAATGGGGGTGTCGTATGTCTTACGGGGGCTTTCAGAGTCCTAAACTTTAGAGCTACGAGTGCAAGTGAGGATTGGGGTTCGAGGTTTTGGACTTTACGTCTCTAGGATTTGCTGTTTGGGCTTTGTGGGCTCGGCTTAGGATTTGCTTTTTCGGTGTACTGTAAGTGTAGGCTGCTGGATCTGACGTGCTGGTGATTCATGCAAGGATTCTGAATGAGTTAGCAACCTCTTACTGTAGCGGTTCCGGTTTGGAAAAGAGGGATCCGAATAATCGGCCCTACAAAGTATAGGATTCCGTGGCCTGAACCTCTCTGGCTTCAATTTCGTCTCAGACGATCCAAACAGAGCACGTGCGAACTAGCTCATTCGACATGCGCAAGGAGGACTGCTTGTCTGGGTCCTTGGTAAGGCTGGTAAGGAGCTTATAGTTCAAGATGCCACCAAATTCGCATCCGCTACAACTCCAAGTATGGTAGCGCGACTCTGACTAATTAAGGTCTCCTCAAGACTCCTTTATGCGAGCCCGCTCTGACCCAATGTAGAGAACTGCCCTCACTCCAAATACTTTACATGATCTTGAGGCTACTTACAGCATTTCAGAGAACACCCCCTTTCAAACAGCAACTAAGAGACAGAACCACGAAGCCGTAAAGCCCCGTGTAAGCCACCCTGAACCCTAAGGCCCAAACAAAGCGATCTTCTTGTTTTGGCTGTCTCAACTCTGAAGCCCGCTAAGAGCAAGCGAGACCCTGTGAGGGTTTAGGGTTGACCCTAAACCCTAAACTCAAAGCCCTAACACCTTCTATAAGCCCTAAACCCTGAATCCTCTCGTCTGGCAGCGCCCCGAGTTGCGAGGACGTAAGCCCACAAGGGACCCCATAGGGGACCTTCTTGAGAACAGGATGGCTTGCCGATCCCGAAGGCCGGTCTGAGGAGTTGACTGTGTTCTAGTCTGGTTACGTATTCGGGGTTACGGTTAGGGTCTAGTATGGTCTAGTATAATGGCATGTTGCATAATTCGTTTGTTTTTTTCCACCATGGGCTTAGGAGGATCTTATTCACGAATCTGTTTCAGAGGCTTTAAGGGCCAACCGATCCCTAAAGAAAAGTAATAAGCTTATGGCTTAGAGGATAAAGGTCTCCGGGCTTCGTATATTAGGATGTAAGATGTTGGACGGGGGAGCTTTAGGGATTCAACGTTAGGTTTTTGGGTTTTAGGGTCGGGGGCGTCTTTCGGAGGCCCTTACGGTGTAGCAGTCGTAGGAGTGTAGGCTTTGGAAGCCCTTAAATGTATAAGGAGCCGCACCGAAGCCCTTGTGATCGATGCTTGGTTCGGGATACTTCTGTGTTTTAGGGTTGAGGGCTCAGGGTCCGTTGGCAAAAAGGGCTTCGGGGCTTCGGGGATGCAGGGCATGAGGATGAGTTGTAAGGTTTCCGGGAGTTGCTACTTTAGTGAGGGCTTCAGGGATTTGGATGTGGGATACTTGCTTTTGGGAGAGATTTCAATGCCCTCGCCCCTTCCAGAGCCCGTCCCGGACTTCGTGGCATGCGAGGACTCGCGAGGCAATATGCCTGACAGAGGAGGGTCGGAGAAAGTGTTGAAGACAATCACAGTCTCCTTCTGAAGGTTCGAGTGGTGATGACCCCGATCTAGCCATAATGCTGATGTAGCATCTGCGGCATACAGTCCCATAACTCATGACGAGATTTGGTGATTGCGTCTCTGATAACAGTAGGATCCTTGTGGAACGGATTCCTCCATGTATCCATGCATCACTGACCCCCTGTATGGTAAGATCTGGTGGGAGCCTTCCGCAGCAGGAGCTGCTTCCCCGAGTTGATGCAGCAGATTCACCATCAAGGCTGCCAGAAGGGGTGGTTCGGATTTCAGGTACCGGTTGAGTGTGGACCAGGGTTATGGGCTTGTGGTTCGCGGTTGCGGGTTCAAGGACGCCCAAAATAGGAACCTCAAGCCCATCGCTGCGGCTGCGGGCACTGCTTGGTTGATTGAACCCCAAGCTTGTCAGCAGCCCTAACTAGTCCCGTAGTCCCCAACCTTTGAATGCTCAAACCCGTACATCCGGAGTACCCATCGTTGCGAGAGGACCGGCAGCCCACTGAGAAGAGCAACTGGTCTTCAGGCAGTGAGGTTCAGGCTCCAGGATTTAAGATTGCCCGGTTTGTAATGCTCCAAAGACATCGCACCGAAGGAGTTTCGATGGCGTCGCAGAAGGAAGGGGTCCGAATGTAAGGCAATACTCCCTCCATGTCTTCGCAATGTGTCATCATAGAATTGTAACATTTTGACATCCACTCGGCATCCTTATGTGAAGGCCCTTGAAGAATCAGCGTCTACACTATTTATGTAAGCGAGGTTTGCCCCGCTCAAGCGGGAATGATAAAGAAGACTGTCAGTGGATGGGAACCTGCGTTCAGATCAGCCGCAAGCACTCCTACCAACTTTGCTATCGTGGCCATGATTATGTGGTGAATATCGTGACGGCGGGGATGAAGGATACACAGACCAGCGTGCAGATTGCCGCCCTTACGGCAACGTTGCTGCACATGTTGACCCTCATCGTTTATCCT
This sequence comes from Symbiodinium sp. CCMP2456, assembly GCA_905221635.1. Classification (NCBI taxonomy): domain Eukaryota; class Dinophyceae; order Suessiales; family Symbiodiniaceae; genus Symbiodinium; species Symbiodinium sp. CCMP2456. Next base: position 154,516 of record CAJNDV010031885.1, on the reverse strand, counting down.
AGTATCCACGGGAAATTCTTGCGCACTTTAAAGTAATCGACCTGCTAGCCCCCGGAATCCCGGAACCAAACCTTACTAAACGGGTCTGTTTGATTCATACTGTTATCCCCGTGTCATTGTAGTCCCCCAACAAGTCATACTTGGTCCTAGACCCCGGAGACCTAGTAAGAAACACTAATGCCTTAATGAAACGGTAGGCTTGAGGTACATCCTAAATCCTTGACCCAGCCTAGGCCCTCTACCGTTTCCGTGGCCGTGGGGATGCGAAATTGGTCGAGCTGATGCAGCAGGCGCTCGAGGCACAGTGGATCTACGGCCCCTTGGCGCGGGGACGTGGATAGGGTTGGGCTTTGTTCTTCGGAGGGAACGTATAACCTGCTGGGAAAAACTTCGGTCCCGCACACAAGCGTTTAAAAGGATGATGTTGCTTGGCGGAAGCAAGGTGAACTTCGAGGTTTTGGCATTACGAAATTGCTGGGATCGCTTTGTATGCACGTACTCGTGCATGGGTTCTGTTTCATACTATACCGTTGTGTGTGCGAGGTTGTCCCTTTCACTAAAGTCCAAACCACAGAACCTAACCTAAACAGTGAAACCGTAGGCCCCCACTTATACCTTAAATCCTGTGTCCCAAATCCCAGTATTCCTATAAGGGGTTGGGCTTGAATCTGGACAAGTTAGGCCAGTTAGGCCGCAGGATCGAAACAGAAGTCTGCACAAGTAGTGCCGATGTCGCCCCACTGCCCTTCTTGTAACACAGGGACTTCCCTATCGCCCAAACCCTCTTCAAATTATTGCTGCCCTGTCTTGGAAAGTGCTGGGTTCTGTTTGGTTTGACTTGGGTTCAGTTCTCTAAAAACCGGAAGGCCGAGATGGAATTTAAGACAGATCAAAGCTGGCATAACGAGCTACACTATAGGTATACTATACTGTACTTGAACTACCAGGTATATAATAGGTATATACTATACTGTACTTAAACTATACCAGTATTATGAAACCCAACCAGGGTTTTGAATAGAGTTCGAACGCCCCAAGCGCCCCGCAGTGCAAGGCTATCCGAGGCGTCCACAGGGCGCCGGGATTTGGGGTTTGGATTCCTGAATTTGTAGGCTTGTGGGCTAGCATTCGCATCACGTCGGTGCTGAACAGCGGCACCCTAGATCGTGAAAGCCATTCGGGTTTCAACTTTGACTTTTGGTGTATGGCAAAGGTTTGCAGGGCTTTGGTCACAGATGTCTTGCGCTTTATGCTCTGGCGTCTTGAGCACTTGCTGTCGGTCAAGTTTACAGCGTGTAAGGCTGTTCAAAGGCCTTCGGATTCCAGCTCAGGTTGCGCTTTGGGATTTTGGGATTTGGGCGCTTGTGTGAGGGCATCACCAAAGAACAAGGACCCAAGAAAGAATTATGTAGCATGGTGACAAATGCAGCCGTGGGTTTCGCATCAAGGGGCAGCAGCAACCATGCCGCCAGAGCACTAGCCACTAGTAAGTGCGCAATATTGTTGGACCGAAGCCCACGCTCGCATTGCAAATGTAACCTTCACGATTCAAACTTGACGGGAGTTGGAGTAGTTTACAACTAGCAAACCGCCCGCTTCCACTACCCACCGTTGATACCCCGAGGACAAAACGCAAGCTGTAGGAGTTGGGATCGCGAAGATGCGAACTCTTAAATTTTAGGTTTTTTACATTTTAAACACTATTTTCCAAAATGCTGCAGAGAGAAGCCGCACCCTGAGAAGCCAGGAGAAAGGGCATAATGGACTAAACCCAGCCCCTATGGGTCCGTTTGCATTGCATACACCATAGCCTTGAAGAGTTTCCTACATAGACCTCAGGGGTAACCCTGTATGTCTTGCAGTCAATGCACAACACTTACTGTACAGGTGCCCGAACATTAGGGTACGATGTTACTGCAGTTACGGCAGAATCTCGTGCATCCTAGCTTATGCCGAGAATCACGCACTCAGAGTATCTCACGAAAAGGTCATAAGACCCAAAGACAATTTACTGATACAGAACTCTCACCGCTTGTGTATATATATATATATAGTATTTCGCAGATAGGAAAACAGTAGCTGAATCCAGCGTCGTGAATATTAAACCGTGTCTTCCAGAAACCCCCAGACCGTACAGAGCCACGCGATTAGACCCCAGAAGACCAAAACCAAAAAAGGAAAATTCGCATGCGCACACACACACACATGCATATAAATAGATGAATAAAGAGGTATGTATATATATATATATAATATATATATATATACATACACATCTGCATACAATACATATATTATATTATAAGTATATTTAAAGCGTATATGCTACACGCATCTCTATACATATATAGTTACATGTACGCATGTCGGCATGTAGACATGCATGTGTGTATCCATGTATGCTGATTTCATGCCGGCTGCGCCAGGGCGGCCCCGGGCTTCCCTCAGCTCACGCACGGGACCTACCAGCTCCTTAGTGGCCTTCACTTGGGCTTGTTGGGGGTTTTCGGTTTTTCAGTGGTTACCAACTGTTGTTCAACACTTTTCGGGGTTTGCTAGGCTTTTGGGAAGTCTGCTTGAGTGTTCAGAGTCTTGTCAGCTGTTGGGGTTGACGGTGTCAAGGGTTTTCTTTGTTTCAGGATTCGTCGATTGAGGCCTGTTCGAATTTAGACCCAACGTTCAGGGCTTAGCGGCTAACTGTCTCAAGATTTTAATAATTTTCTAGCTGTTCGTAGCCGACTGCAGGGGCAAGCCAAACTTGCCTCGTCACCATTGTTGCAAAAGCTTTCCTAAACATCGAAGGGTTCAGAACCTTTCTAGCGCAGCTCTTTGGGGCCGAAAGCTGCCCGACAAGACGTGCGGGGTGCGGAGGGGGTGAAGCCCTATACCCCTGAACACCTAGACCCTGCCCTTGCCTTGTTCCGGCCAAGCTTACATGTGATTGCAAGTTTTCCTAGGTCTAAAGTCCGCTGTGGCATTGTGGAATTCCCCAGGGGCTTGTACTATGTCCCAACCCATCCCTAAATCCGAAGCCCAATCCCTTCAGAAACCAGCTGACACCTACACTTGCACGTCAGGTATATCTCGGGCATGCAGCCCATGACAGCAGGGGCCCCAAGGAGATCCTGAAGACTCCAAATGTCTGAAGGTAGCAAGTACTTAGCTATGGCTTTGCAAGGTTGAAATTAGGAAAGTACGGCAAAGGATTTAGGCTTTAGGGCCTAGGGCTTTCAGGGCTTTGGGATTTGCACCTGGAGCTAAGTGCCTTCGACCATTTGTTTACTTTAGGCTCTTTCCGTCACGAAGGATGTCGGGAGTGAATCACAAGACATTGCATTCCTCTCTCGAAGCCCTGTCTCCCAAATCGCGAAACCTCTAACCCCAACAGCCGAAGCCTAAAAAATAGAGTCGTAGGCACGAAAAATCTCAGGCCGATCCGGAAGTCCTGGAGCCCAGCGTTTAGGCAAGTAGGGAGTGGACACCCGGTTCCTCTTGCTGTTATGACGCATTGTACATGTCATCAGTGCTCCTGTATATAATGGGCCTATAGTTTAAAGACTCCTTCACCCTTAACCAAGGACCTGGCTTGTTCGAGTTGCGAGAGCTTGAACCTAAATGTTAGGGTCTCTGGTGTGTTGGTTTGTTTTTGAGGGTTGTTGACGGTTGGGGGACTGGCGCACAGCTGTGTGGTGAGATGCTCTAGTTGTGGAAGTGTCTGGAAGCCGTGCCTGCCTCGAGCGAGCGAGTGTGCGAGTCGAAGTTAAGGTGCGCCTTATGTTGGACGCCGTTCCGGGGGCCCAGACGATCTTAGATCCCTTTTGCGGCTCAGGCGCCTTGTGCAGACTTGTCCCTACACAGTGCACACCGCAATCCGTACATGCTGCAAGTGATAGGTTCCTCATGATTAATATTATTAGTATCATTGTGATTAGTATTTGTCTTGCTCATTGTTTCATTATCGAAGTAATGTAAATATTGGAATTCAACTGAATTGTATTTAAATTGGCGTGGGGATGAACTAATTTAGACAATCGTTTTCAGGTGAATTCGGTTAGTTAGTAGTTTTTCTCATTATTCAAACCGGCCCGTATAAATATCATGTTAGGGGACCCCTTTGTTTTCTAGAGTCCAGAAAACCTCTCCTACCGCTGCCCGATAAGATTTCTCGGTCCCAAACCTCGGAAACAGGGCTCCTCCAAGGAACAAAGACGAACGTTTCTTTAAGAGCTCTCCGTTAAGGGCTCCCTTCAGGGCTCCTGACGTCTCCTTTAAAGGTTCCTTTACGGGTTCAGGGCTAAGGCCTTAGGTAGGCCTTTGGGATCTTTTCTATTTCCCCTTATTGGACGTCAGACGATCTTATTTCCGAATACTTTTCCGGGGCTCAGAGGGCCCACATAGTGAAAGGAAAACCACACTTTGCCTCAACACCCAAAGTCCTACCAGCTATCAGTTCACTCATGTTAAGGCCTTCTAACATCAGAGTTCCATGTCCTAAGGCTTCTGAAGCCTTTTCCCTCACACAGCCCCAAACACCCCCGACCCAAAGAGCAGCAGAAGGTGCTGTCCTTATCGAAGCACTGGCTGCTGCAGCCTGGCTGCACAGGGGAGTTCCAACGCCTAGGTTTCAAATAGCTTTACCAGTATTGCTTTTGGGAGCGAGGATGAACAGGATCTCTATCGGAACAGCCTCAAGGCAACTGAGCTACTGATGGAGGTTTTAACTATCCGGCTGTGTGCGAGTATCCCACATTGCTCCTACGGATCCGCGAAGCTCTCTGCCCCAAAGCCAGCGAGGGGAAAGAAGCCATCGGTTGCGATGCTAGCCCGCTGCTGGACGGCACACTTGGCTCTTTGAAGAGATTGCATGTGTATTCCAGGGGTTTCTGGTTTTTGCTTGTGCGGTCAGTGCGTGCTCTCTGCGTGTTCGTGTCTGTTTAAATTCAATACGTAGAAAATAACATACATCATGCATCCATCCACCCACCCATCCACCCATTCATTAGTTCACTCACTCATAAATTCATTCATGTGTCCGGTCGTTCATTCATACATTCAAAATTCAAACATGCATGCATTCGTTCATTCATTCATTAATTCGTTCATTCATTCATTCATTCATTCATTCATTCATGTATTCAGTCACAAATTCACTCGTTCAATCATTCATTCACTATTTCATTCATTCTTTCTTTCATGCATACATGCATTTGACATACATACTTACTTACATACATACATACATACATACATACATACATACATAGATACATACATACATACCACGCACATACATACATCTATGGGTCCATGCATGCATGCATGCGTGCATGCACACATACATGCATACATGCCTGCATACGTTCATACCTTCATGCCTGCCCTCATGCGTGCTTATATGCGAGTGTGCTTCGCAGCTTCGCATGCATATCAGGGCCCCCTTCGTGACACCTGAGGCTGGCGATCTTTGTGTCCTACCATCACTGCTACCTGGACTCCGGGTTCAGTTGCTGTGGGGTGTTGACGATTGGGCGAACTTCGGGGGTGCTTATTGTTCAGGGTTTGGCGGAATTCAGGACTATCTAGTTTGGCAGTTTCGAGTATTCGGAGCCAACGGGATTGCGGTTCCAGCGTACATCTGGATAGCTCTAGTAGAGTAGTGCTAAAGTTCTAGGCCTGAGGGCTTAAGGGTCGTTGGGGGTTTGGAAATTGAGAAATCCCGGTGGGAAACCCTAACTGATTTCGTTGAAATCCCTTCTTGCCCCATGATTACAACCAATCTCCTTGAAGTGCGCAGTATGAATACCTGTGGAGGGCTGTCAGACGCATCATGGCGAGCCAAGGTGACCTCGGTCAACCCGATCTGCAGAAGCTGCAGGCACGGCAGCCAAGAGCATGTCGTGTGAAGGGACCTGCCAGGTTCAGGAAATAACAGGTTTAATAGAGTTAGAGTTTAGAGATCGTTACAATCGTCCTGGCAGAGTCGCCCAGGCCACTTGCTATTGCGAGGACCTCTAAATCAGGCCCCCCCCCAAAAAAAAGTTTAAGACAGTCCCACCTGCATCACCAAGCTGCAACAGGATTGAGGATTTCGGTGCCATTTGAATATTTTGCTTAGATACTAAGGACCATAGGATACAGGGCTCAAGGAGTTTTGGATATCTGCACGTTTCAGGGCGGCATTCGGGAGAGCTTAGATGACCCGGGCAGAGGTTCTACACGGTTATACGGGCTTCTCGGTTGAAGAAGCTTGAAGCATCTGCAGAAGCATCGAACCCTTGAAGGAACCCAAGAGCCCTGAAAGTGGAAACATACAATCCTAAACCTTAAGCTCTTCAACCCTAAGCCCTAAACCTCAATCGTTGAATCCTTAGCTCTTAAGCCCTTCAACCCCAAACGCCCTAAATGTGAAGGTGCAGGGGCCCAGGAGGCGCCAAGGCCCATCATGATCCATAAAGCAGCACCCTCATTCCTGTCTTCCCGCATCATAGGGCCTCTCCCTCGAGTTTTGTAGGGCTTCGCAGGAATGTGGATGAATTACCGGAGGAACCTTGGTTTGGCAAGTTCAAAAAACCCTCTTTCGAACCTGCAGTCGTGTGGAGGTCCTGATGCGGGAGGCGAGTGCTGAGGGGCAGCCGGGGGTCCCCTGGCACAGGAATGGATGCTGGTCTAGGGATGCTGCAAACCAGAGATCATCCTCAAGCATAGAACCTCATATGAAGCCTATGTTTTTTTTTTACAGAATGCTAAACTCTCATAGGCTGTGAAAACTGGAGACCCTCATGTTGTTTGGGAGGCTTTGAGGCTATGAACGAATCTTGGAAACCGCTCTGAAAGCTGAAACACATTCATTAATTGGGGGGAAATTGAAATGCGCCTCCCTCAGCCCCTAAGGCCTACAGTAGCATAAGGCCTACAGTAGCACAGCCAGAACTTTGTGGACCCAAACCTTGCCCCCACCCCCTTTCAAAAACAAAACAACGCCCAAGCTATGACTCTGCAAAAAAAGATCATATGATCCTTATAGAATCCTTATAAGCCTTTGAATGATTGATTCCTTCTGACGTCCCAAGGACCCTTGTGCAAGCCCCTGCGAACCGCTTTTATAAACGCGTATGACACCTGTCTGAAAAACCTCAATAAATCCTTTGAGCCCGAAGCCCTTAGCACCGAGATTTCTAAGGGTTGGATGCAGCTGCAGCGACGAATCGAGCAGCTCCCTTCCTCTGCGGATGCCGGGCCGAGCGAGCTCTCGGGATAAGGCCTTGAAGTTTCTATAAGGAGTTTTTGGCTTTCTAGAAAGACTTCCTGCGGCATTACAAGAGACTCTCAGTCCTTCAGCCCTAACCCCTTCTCCCTGAGCCCAAACTCCCAAACCAGAAGATGACCTGGGCTTCGAACTTGCTCAGAGGGCGTTTGCCAAGGAAGAATCCTACCCCCCTGGTGCCCTCAGTTTAGGATTTGGGGTTTTTATTTCTCGTGGTCTAAAGCTGAGCAAGGAATAATATACAAGCACATTAACAGTTGAAGGGTTGCTGGCGAAGCTAGTTCTCAAACCCAACAAGGAGAACCTGTAACTGTAGAAGGCCTTATGATATTATAAGCCCCATACAGCCCAGCTTCGAACTTGAGGCCCAGGGCTTCTGTTCAAGTTTTGGTTTGGGAGTTGAGGGTATTTTGGCTTCAGGCTCTAGTGATCAATGTCCACTTTGGAAGATTCGGGTAGAGGGCTTGGGGGTTAAAAGTTGAAACTTTGTTTGCAGGTCTTTGGGCACCGAAAGCTGAACCCGCACAGGCGGGCAGGCTCTCAACCTCAAAGCATCCAAGGCCCTTGGAGATCCTAAACCCTAAACCCAGTGCTTCGGTAACAGGCATTACGCACACAAGCACACAGAAGTCGTTTACGAAGGTTCGGAGTTCAAGAACTTGGTTGGCAACCCTGACGAACTGATTCGTAGAGCAGTTCATTGCCTGGCCTCCGAGGTCACAGAGGCACTGATGAACATCAACGAAGCAGAAATCAAGAGGGTAGATGCCAGGGTCATCGACATACATACCCATGTGTGAAGTCGTCTCTGAACGTCACGGAAAATCGATGTTCCCAATACACAAAATGATTGATGACATTGCACCCAACATTACACAGAACATGATTGATGAGAACGGTGAAGCTGTATCAGGTACCCAAATGGACAAACAGCCTGTCACAAAGGCATTTGTGAAGCCCAATGAAACGCTTGGGAAGATAAAACCACGTTTGATCCAGCACAAGGGACCACAGGGAACTGCTATGTCATCCTTGATGAATAAAACTATCGAGGAGCTTATTTTCCGCTTGCCTTACTTCGTGTTGCGCAGCATCAAAGGTACAGATCACCATGGTTTGAACAGCCGCATGCTGCATTTCTACAGGGAATACAAAGACGGCGGATTTGCGTCAACCGACTTCGGAAGCTTTGATTCTTCCGTAACCGACAAATGTACCGGTGACCTCAAGAAGCCGGGCATAAGACACATCCTCGAGGAGGTCGTTATGAAAGAGATAGCGAAGAAGTTTCCAGAGAGTTTCGACCTCAAAAACTCCTCTTCAAAGCGATGGGAAAGCAAGGACACGATTATGTTTGACTCATTGACCCTGATCACGTCCATCATCATCCGGTACTCCGGCGACGGGCTAACATCCGTAGGAAATTACTGGATCAATTGGAACGTTGACAGGGCAATAGATATCCTTGCTGAGGGCTTGTTTGAGCTTTGGGTGGGATCGGACGGATGTCACACTCAAGGAGATCGTTGAAGCATTACCGACATTCCTAGAGGAAACAGACAACATCAAAGCCCTTTTGGATTATTTGAAGAGCAAAGCCAAGTTCACTGCAGAAACTGTCGTTCGTGTATCCAAAGGCCAACACGTAAAATCTCCAGACAGCGAGTTCATGAACGGTGAAGGCGATGACCGTCAGAAGGCTTACAAATGGCGCTTCATTCAAAAGTTCCAGTGCAAGGACAAGAAAGGCAAACACGCTCGGGAAGTCCTTGGCGTAGTCACTGCGATCCTATACGTATGCGCTGGGATGTGCCTGGAGCCACAAGACAGGTCAGGCCGTGTTGCACCGGAGAAACTCATTGACCCTACAAACCGCATGGAGTTCACGAGCCGGATCTATGTTCCTGTTCTCGGGGGCAATCACATGTGCAGCTTCCCGAAACTGAGGAAGACTTTCGCTGCAGCTACAGTCACGTTCAATATGACCGACAGCTTCCCCGAGGCCGCTGCAACGAACATGCTGTACATACTCAGCATGTGTGACCAGTGTCCACTGCAATTCCCATTTTACTCGATGCTGTTTCGGCACTTTTCACACGTCGTCACGGACGAGCGTATCAACACGCAACGCCGTAAGTTTGAGTGGTGGGAACTTAAGATGATCATGTTAATCAAAGACAATGAGTTGGACGCGATTCTGGGAACGGTTTACAACCACCTGAAGGACAAGGCGCGACAAGCGAGTTTCTCGGAGATTCAAGCAGACATGATTGCAGCGCTGTCGGACGAAACCCAGCTGCAGAAACAAGAGATTCACTCATTGATTGATGCATTCAACGGCGAACCAGGAGACAGTCGATGATCAGTGGAGGAGTTGGTGCAGCGCTACATCCAGCGCTTTGCCTCCGGTCTAGACCGAGCTCAGCTCGTGATCTAGCCGAGGTGTCACCACGAGAATCCTCTGTACGACTGGAGACGCTCTGTTGCCACCAAAGCGTCGGAGGGGCCTGACTGGGTTTACCGAGCCTCCCAGTTTCCGCCAGTGCCTAATTAACGCAGGAGTAGGCCAACCCGTGTGGCCGAATTGCAGCGCGCGCACCTAGCTGTATGCAGGGTAGCCTTCTGATGAGCGACGCCCCCCAGGGTTGCCATGGGATAGCACGCGAAAGCCCACATCTCCTAAGGGAGCGGACCCGTCATACGATCTGGAGGTGTGCGGGGGGCGCAGGTATGCCACGATGTCCCTTGAGCAAGGACACGATGGTAGGGGATGGGAAAACTGACCTGCTAACACGGAGAAAACGCGAGTACGCGGTGCCCGGGCTTGGCGCCCCGGGTATGCTCCCCGGAAATGGCGACGGCGGCCACTGGTCCTCCCCCGGGATCTCCCCGGTATGCCTGTGGAGGCCAGGGTCTTTCACAAGGATCTTATGTGTTAATGTATCCTTGCCTTGTATTACGTGTGTCTCCGCACGCGACGTCCCGGTAAATCTGAAGCACTTTGGATCACATTTCATTTGGCTGCAGTATCTGGTGTCGTCAATCTGTTGTTTATGGGATCGATTGCCTGCTGTTTGACATCCGGGGTGAGTGCAACCACTTGTCTACTTTGTAGCAGTGTGGAGACCGAACTATGCGGTGCCTTGCCGGCCTTGTGCGAGTGTGAGAGTCGAAACCCTAAACCCTAAAGCCTGAAGCCCGAGGCTTCCCAACCTGAACACCCCAAACATCCTTAAAAATCATAGATCTTCAATTCCAAAGCCCTATCAAATCCTAAATCACCAAACGGCAAATCCTATCGGCACCTAGCCATATGAAGCAACAGAACATCGAAACCCGAAACCCGAAGCCCTACAAAAAGCCAAAAACTCAGCCCAGGAGAAGGATGCCCTCTTCTTCGCCTGTGCTGTAGGCCTGGGCTGGCTGTAGCCCAAATCTCCGATTAAATTCTACAGACTTTAAGCCCTACCCGAAACCCTAAACCCTACAGATGCCCTACACCTTAGAAAACAGAATCCCATGCTCAGTGGGAGCATATGCATCAGGCTCCAACATCTCTTCGGTGCAGGACGGCGAGGCCTGTCCGAAAATTGACGCGACAGAGACACTTCACTTTGCCAAGTCATGAGGTCGAAAAGGCTGGCGGGGTGGAAGGTCTAGGAGGAATTTTCGGCCCGGACTTCAGCAAGCAAAGTTCCCGAAATGAGTTGTGCAGGCTACAACCACCTCACGTGGGGAACCTGGGGATTGGTGTTGGGGTCGCAGAGGTCCCGTACGGTCAACCTGCTTTTGTAACAAGGATCCCAACCGGCTTTGCTTGGAAAGATGGGGTTTGTGTTTCCTGCAGTTTTGTTTCATAGCAGAGAATTTCCGTTCTTCCTACCACTGCAGAACGCCATCATTTGGTTTCTCCGCCTTTCCGTAAACCCTAAAGCCTCCAAGCCGAAACCATACGCCCCGAATCGCAAAACACTTGCGAAGTCACGGCACGTGTCGCAGCATGCATGCTGGCATTTAGCCAAACGAACTAGATTTCGGTGAGTGCTGTTGCCGATTAGTGGATTGGGGAAGGATTATGGCATTCAGTTGTTTGGTACCAGCCTGCCATTCGGTTTCAGTCGTTGCTGTGCGGAGGCTAAGGCACCAAAAGACCCTAAGAATTCCCAATGCATGAAACCGTAAACCTTCGTCCTGGCAAGGCCCAAGGCGGGAGGAAACCAAGAACCCCGAACCATAAGATTTGCCGGAGCCGAAACCATAAAACCCGTTGAGCCCTAGAGCCAGGCTTCTGAATCCCGTGCGCGAGCCTACTTTGTCTCGGCGGCTCAGCGCTACGCCTCGCGGGTGGAATCTCTGCGTGCGCTGCTTGCTTCCAGTAGAATTCAGAAGTTTGGGGTTTGTGGTTTGCACAGGTTGCAGGATCAGTTTTTTGGAATTTGACTTAGCTGTATGTTAGGATTCCGAGCCAGCGCCTCTGATATCTAGGAGCTGAGCATAAGGTTCAGGGTTTGGGGGCAAGCCTGTCTCGTTGTCACTTTTAGTCATTACTGCCATGAATACTCCTGGTGCGATGGCGGTGCTGCTGGGACTGGGCATTGCGATGGGCTTGATGACACTGGTGATGCTGATGGTGGTGGTTTTTCGTGGTGATGGGAGGTTGTATTGGTGGCGGCGACCACCGTGGGGTTGCATGCCGGTGAAGATGCTGGTGATGGGAATGCCAAGCAGAATAATAGAAGAGTAAACTGACAAGCATGTTCATGACATGTCAAGTGTCGCCCTGGCTCTCTTGCTGGCTCTGGCAATGTCTTGCTGCCTTTTCTTGGCTTTTAGTCATGTCAAACTCAGGACCATGCCGGCACCTTGTCTGCAAGAGGGGAGTGGAGGGTGTCATTTGTTGTTTATCTTTAGACTTTAGGCTCGGCGGGTGTAAGACTGTTTGACGTTCAGCTTAAAAACACTTCGGAGAGACCTCCTTCAAAAGGATTTCAAATTCTCTGTCTGGTACTGGCTCGATTGCACGGCATGCATTGTTGTACAGCTCACGGGGGGCAGGCCCGATTCGATGAAACCGTTTTTGCTCAATTAGCTAGGTCATTTCCGACGATCGTATTTGGATCTTGTGCCGAGAGGTTGCCGACCTTGAATTAAAAATTGAGCGTTTTCTTGACGCTCGTCTGAGGGCTCGAACCCTACATTCTACAATTCTCACGCCCTCTATGGGACTGCGGTCCACTTGGGTCCGGATGTTGTCGCGGTGTTTCTTCACACTGACGGACTCTCGAATCATGAACATCGTCTGGCATTGTCAGATTTGGGAGTTTCGGGAAACAACGGACCTTAGAACCGAGTTCCTGCATTGATCGTTTTCAACATGAGTTTCACACCGAGCAGGCTTCATGAGCGTGCACATCCTTTGCCACACGGCCGGCGGCAAGCCTTGACCGTGTAAGCAATATTTTATAATTACAACAGCCTTAGAAGCCTGAATAATCCTTGTACCCTAAACCCTAAACCTGAGCTTATCTAGCTGCCGCAACAGCCCTAGACTGTCTAGACTTGTATAGTTTTCTTTGCGATGTCTGCCACACGCCGCTGAATCGCTGAACTACTGTTCTCTCGACTGTACCCTGCAATGCTGGCTAACAACCTTAAACCCTTTCAACCCTATGAACCTCTAATCTCGTATTGTACTCCGAACTCAGGGGTCCCCCCAAGCGATGCTCTTCAATGGAGACATGCGCGACCTGGGTTTGGCCACGCCGGTCGACGCCATTCTTACATCTCCGCGCCGCGCCATGAAGTCCTGGTTTTGGCGCTATATAAGAATTGCAGACAGGATGAAAGTCGGTATGTTAGGGGTGCGGCATCGAATACACCGGACTTCTTGGCAGGGTTCCTCTTCACATGAGCCCGAGACTTAGCCTGAGTTCTGGGCTTGGTTGAAGCGAGCTGCTAGCATTCAGCCCATCATCCGTGCCGAAAGTAGAAGTTGGACCAAGATAATCCTCATGCCCTGAAGACAAAAGAAAATCTTAGCATTAGTCCTCCTCATACCCCTTTGTTCGAACTTTCTGGAGTTAGAACGGTGGACTGCAGCCTTCCGTCATCTCAGTATAGGGGTGTGTCCTTCTCAGGGTTCCACGACCTTCAGGTATGAAGCGCACTGATAAACCCTCCAAGCCAGATTCTCCTGTGAGTGACCTGCGTCCTGCGCTGTGTCGCAAGGTTGGGCGGTCTTAGCTCTTGGTGGTGGGGAGCAGCTAGATGTCGTCGTCTTGCCGAACAGAGGACTCAACCCCGAAAGCTGAATGACTGCCGAGACTAGGGCGCAAGAACCTCAACCTGGGCTTTCCCTTTGTATGCTGATGCTTTCCCTTTGTATGCTGATGTTTACTGTCCGAAAGTCGTTCAATGCGGTGAACTTTCCATACTGCAGCCCGGACTGTTTCTTCGGGTACAGCCCCTCCGCTGCCGAACCAACCAAGGCCATACCCTGGAGCGACCAAGCAGAATTTCGATGACTTACGGTTGTTCTTGGTGCTTGGGGATGGGGGTGTCCCGGATTCTGAGTCTACAGGCATCCAGAGACTGTCTTTAACTTCCGGTACAACCCTGCTGAGTTCGGGACCATTCTACCAAGAACTCGACGTCCCGAGCTCCAAACATCCAACTTCACTCCACTCTGCACAGTTCTCTTGTCCAGATGCCAGTCTTTGCACAAAACCCTCGCCTTGCGCCAAAGCCACTTTCGATCCCTAATCAAATCTCCTCGAAGCTGAGGAGGTACCTGTAGCTCAGTTTAGAGGCTGAAGTATTCAATCGAAGTAGTCAATCCGACCATACTTCAAGGGCCCCTTTATTTTTGTGTGTGTGGGCAGCATCCCACCGCAATCAAAGGCTGGCTTTTTTTCGGCTTTAAGCTGAGATCCTACAGCCAGCTCTAAGCGAATGTCAGCGATCCGTGAAGTAAGCGTCGGACCACAGCCTAATGCGCTCGACTGTCAGGGAATGCTCTCGCTCGTACATTAATAAGGCACTCTGAAAGTCGCGTTAAGGGGAAGACTGAACAGGTGTACAACTACTTGCCGCAGAATCAGGACAGCACCCCGAACCCTATCGAGGCCGAACAACATGTGCTCACATGGCTTGTGACTTGAAGGTTGTTGCAGCCGGCATCGCCTCAGCGATTCACCCAACCTGCAGACACCCACAAGAAGACTTTAACCTAGAACAATACCTGCGGATTCGGCTTAGTCGTGTAGATCTTCGCATGTTCCGGGCTTTTGCTGCTTTGCTCGACTGTTGCCCTCGGTTTTGGATGCGTTTGGTTTTGAAGGTCGCCCGAAGTTCTGAAGGCATCGAGATACTTTGCCTCCCCAATCATGCATGTACGCGGGCTCGGTCTCCAAGTTTGAAGAAGACATCTCTCGACAGACTATAGAGTTAGAGACTGTGTCGCGGGACGTGTGGGCCCGACGACACCACCATAAAGGCTTTGGGTTCCGGGTTTAGTGAAGGAAGTCCGAACTGTACACCCGGGGCGCCTGCACCACATGCTGTCCTCAAAGTTGCCCGCAAACTGCAACCCAAAGCATAAACTGCCAACAACCTTGCCTTGTGTATGTATATGATTATGTGTGTATGTATTATATATCACTCATCATGTACATCTATATACATACACATCAAAGAGCTTTTCTGTATCAATTACATCAGCCTTTGCTCATGTAGGCCGCTGCTTTGCGTAGCGTGTCGCTGAGCGCAGCTGCGCGCGGATACGATGCCTCGTTTCGGACGACGTCGCCGGAGCTCGTTGTGTCTTTGGACGTGAGCATTTGAGCTTCGGGGCGTGGAGCTTAGTGTCTCGTACAGGGTAAAGCAGTAAAGAAGGTCGTTGGCTTCAGGCAATTTAGGTGCCCCATTGAGCCTTGCGCTAGTGTGTGCGTCGAAATCATGGCACGCAGCTTCAGATCCTAAGTTCTCAAAATTCAAGCACAGGCAAAGAAAACAGGCACCTTGCACTCAAGCATGCGAGGATTTCCGCTCTTTTAGCACGAGCCCTCTTTGCAAGGGGTTCACTTCGGCTTTTCGGGCTGGGGCTTAAAATCAGGGTGCAGGGTTGGGGTTTTGGACTGGGATGCCGGGCTCAGATTTTCTAACCTTTGTATCGAAGGTTTCGGGCCTACAGCTACTAAATATAGGGCTTCGGCACCGAGCAATACTCGTCTTCTGGGCTTCTGATAGCAGATCTCTAGCATACCGTTTCTAGTTCCTTCGGACCGCTCCGTCGAACATCAAGGCTCCTAAACCCCACAAGCCTTGCATAAACTCCAAGCCCCGAAGCCCTAGCCGCAACCCCGAGGGCTCTGAACCCCAAACCCTCAGAGGCATAGCTTCGGAAAGGGGTTTAGGGTTCAGGGCTGCTTGGACCGATAGAGCTCCGGGTTCCAAAACTAAAAAAGGTTTTAGGGTTTAGGGTGAGCAGGACTTAGTGTTGGCTATGGGGTGTTCGGGCCCTCGAGTGTCCTCCCCAGCAGCCCTAAGGCCCGACCTGGACCCAAAATAACCTACCCTTTTGGGGCTCCTTATTTATGATTTCTTTATATAAGTCCTTAAAATCTATCCTTTTTAGGGCTCCGTATTGTGATTTCCTGATATACGTCCTTACAAAGGTAGGTTACTTCGGGGTTAAAATTAAACCCTGAAGGAGATCGGTGCAAGGCGCACCTGGTCGAGCAACACCATGGACTCCTTCGAAGCGACGTGGCAGCTGCAACAGGAGATGGGGATCTTGATGTAGGGTGTTATTGCTTGGTGTTTTGCGATTGGTTTAGGGTTTAGCATCTGGGGCCACGCAGGGTTTTGTGGATCTAAAAGGATTTAGATTTCGAGGATTTAGACTGTTTGCTAAGTTAGGGTTTTCGGGTTTCGGTGGTGTAGGGATTGAACTTGGGTTTGTGGAATGTGCGGTTTTGAGATTCAGGGTTTCGGGATGAGACATGCAGGGATGTAGGGTATAGGTAGCTTGATGAGAGGCAGCCTAGAAGCCATCGCATGCTTGCAGGAGGAATGGCTGAAGTCTGCTCGGGCTTGCCTGAAGACAGGCAGTCCAACAGTCTCCAGCGCACCGTCAGGGAGTGGGTTCGTCACTGGGCTTGGCGTGTGACTTGGTGCTTTCAGCACCGTCGCCAAGGCAGTTTATTTGTTGTGTGCAGATCCAGATATTCCTCAAGAGCGGGGTTAAGAGGCCGCTTCAACAGTTCCTAACTCTTGACCCGAAATCCTAAACTTCGACAGCTTTCAGAGCTGCGGATTTTACGAGTGCGAGGGCGTAAGACCCTAAACTCCAACAGTCCTAAAGCCTTAAGCCCTTATGACAACCCTTGAAGGACTCTTAGTCGTTCCCCCTACTATCAGACCCCCAATAAAAACCCGAAAGAGTTGTTTCTTTGTTTTTTTTGTTTAGGGGTTGTGTTTATCTCTACTGCCCCTTTTGAGGGGTCGTGCTCTTACTCCTGCGATGGCTCTTGCTTTCGCGCCGGCTTTGGCTCCTGCTTCTGCTTCGTCTCTTGCGCCTGCTCCTGCTCTTGCCGTTGCTGTCGCTTTTGCTCCTGCTCTTGCTCTGACTCCCGCTCTCGTTTTTTCTTGGCTCTTGCTGCCTGCCGCTCTTGCTCTTGCTCCTGCTTATGCTCTAACTCCTGCTCCTGCTCTTGCTCTTGCTCTTGCTCTTACTGTGCTCTAAGGGTATGTGGAGCCTCGAAACCCTCCCCCTAATTCAGAATAGGTTTTAAAGGGCGGGGATGATTTCGGGATGATTCGCCCCAATGTGTTTTTTATGATTTGGGGGTGTTTAATAAAGGGGGGAAGTGATTAAACTTTGGAAATTCTACGCCAGGCGGCACGGCGACCTTAATGATTGGCGATGGTGACTCCTCCGTGGAAAATGGCCGGCCAGCTAAGCCAGATCAGCCATTTCGGGTTCAGGGTTTGGGAGTGGGCTTTAGGTGAAGCCAACGCGTAGTTAACAAGGACGCCGAGGCTTGCTTTATAAATCGAGGCTGTCGGGGATCCGTGTCTGAAGAACCACTCTTTACCGAGACATCGAGAAGAAGCATCCTACTGCGACTGGTCGCCTCAGACAGTCGACCTCGTGCTTTGCGTGTAGGCTTTAGAGCTGTTAGGCGCCAAGAACTGCCCAGGTCTCGGGCTTGGGGTTTTGAGTCTTGCTATGTGGTCTCTCTATACCCTTAAGCTGTGTCTTTTCAGCTGTAGGCCACGACACCCGAGAAGCCTGCACGGAGCCTTCTGAAACTGGCAGCCTCACAGCTCCATGGACATGGAAGTTCGCTCCCAAGGCTTCGATAATTTGGCTTCTACCTTGGCTGCTGCGGAGGTGGATGCCTTGTGAGCAAGTCTGTGGGTGGTTGAAGATCTGAGTTCTAGCACATCAGTGCAATCTCATCTAGGCACGGCAGGAGTCCGTTGTGTCATAGTGGAAGGGGCTTCTGTGGGTCAGAAAGTTGTCGCCAAGGAGTGAAAGTCTACACCTTGAGTGCTCATGGCATGCCACGATTACCCGTGCAGAACCGTGTAGGAATCCTCAGCAGAGGAGAGCCGTCCGTCGGTGGCCCCAGGCATCCTCAGGCATCGTCTTTGCCTTAACGGGGAGATTGCATATGTAGCCTAAACGGTGGGAATTCTTATCGTCAGGACCCCTCTATGAGTTCAGCAATGTTAGAAGAGCATAGAGACCCATAGAGAGCGTGCACAACCTCACAAGAAGCGTGGAACACCCAACTTCCCGAGAAAACAGGGGGTACACCAGTCTCAAGTCCTGCTCAGGCTGTTGGGTTCGAGACTGTAGGGTTGGCAACGATCGAAGCGGTGGCGGACGAAGCCCATAGGACCCAGAAGACCAGGTTTCTCTCTCTCTCTCTCTCTCTCTTGTTACGGGGTCCAGTTGTTGACGGAGTTTCGGATTTTTTGATGTGATGAGTTGAGCTAGGAGGTTTACAGGTGCCAGTAGAAAGTAAAGGGAACAATTCAGCACCACCGGTCGCTAGGCCAACCCTAAGATCCCAATGTATCCCACTATTGGTTGTAGGCAGAGGTCTTGTTATACATCTACGTGATCACTCAGACGAGACCCCAGGCGCCAGATTGAAGGTTTGTGTAAGCTCTGAAGCTCCGAAGATTTCGAGATTACTATCGGGGTTACAGGGGAGTTAGTGCTGGAGTCCCAGTGCGGGAAGGTACGATGCCTCGAAGCCCAAAGCCCCACGACCTAACGCTGCACGGGAGAGGATTCAGGGCCATGAAGCTCGGAATGTCGCTTTGGAGGTCAGGGGGCGAGAGAATCTAGAAAAAGGATGAAGGGTTCAAACGATGGGTTGTCGTAAGTTTCTTTCAAACCGAGGGAGGCTCAGAGAGTATGGAAGAGCAAGAGAAATTATTTCAATTCTTGTGGGTCCGATAAGCGCTAAACCCTCAGCCCTTCGTTGTGACAAGAAGCAAAGAACGAGAAGAGGTTGTTGATCGGGTTGCCGTGAGCCACAAGATGCCTCAAGCCCCACGAAAGCAAGAGTGACGAGTAGACGTTGCTGGCTTGTAGCTTTTCGTCACGCAAGGGTTGCTCAATTGATTGGGGTTCTATTATTTTTTTTTGTTGGGGGGGGGGGGGAGCCGGGATCCCGAATTGTAGCTCGTTTTCGGATGCACGGCTACATTATCTTCTAACTGCCGACCCCGAACCAGAAACTAATAAAGTCATCCTGAAAAGGTGCCGCATACCAGGGCCTAGCCGGGAGCTGGGCTTTGTGTTGTTGTTCAGAAAGGTGATGGCGTAGGCGGGGGGGCTCATATTCAAACTTACAGGAGTGACTGTGTGTCGTGGGATTCCCGAGATGACGAGCATCCGTTCCTCCAAAGTCTTGGAATATATTGATTAAATAAGACCTTTGACGTTAGCACCGAAATCATGTATACAGGCCCCGACGGATATCTTTGGTTGGAAAGCTAATGGCCTTAAAACCACGCCAAGATATCTAGGTGTGATTATGAACGGCACCAGTGGTATCGTCTGCAATGATCGTATGGCCGTGGTGTAAGCGTCGTCACCAGTCCTGGGCTCCTATGACGGATTCGGGATTGAAATTCTGCAGACCGCGTCCAGACTTTCTTGGTTCGAGGACGAGGGGCATGCAACGGACGGAACACATGGTGCACCTTTTGGCGGTGGATGCAAAAAAGCCCGTGCGAGGGACATGCAGCGCACCCGGCTTCCGATTACACCCTCAAGTTCCACACCGCAACAAAGGAAGTATGACTGCTTCGAGGCATTCGCCCCGATGCTCCCACCTCTATCATAACCCACAGGATAGGGCCCAGTGCGTGTTGTCCATGAAACACCACGGCGTCGCTCGTCATTACAAAGGGTAGATGAAATCCCGCAGCTTACACTTGAAAACAATCGTTCGGCTCACCCAAAATCGTTTAAGCAGTAACGAAATGATTGCAACACCCCGCGGAAGCCAAAATAGCAACACCCCGAACTCCCGAACCCTTCAACCCCAAAATCAAAAAAAAACCCTATATAATAAACCCATTCAAAACCTTAAAACTTACGATGTTTGCAGGTACACGTGTTTGACCTACATCCGCTCGCGGCAAGTCACGGAAGAGCCAGTGCCCGATCAACTCTTCTGCTTTCTATGGATTCCAAGGTTTTTTGGTTAACGGTTTAGGATTACATAGCGTTTTCCTTGCGTGGTCCACGAACCTGTTCACATGTGGCTCTCCTGTGTGCTTCTCAGAGTTAATTTTCCGGATTTCGGTTTAGATTTGGCTACATGCCCGCAGGCCTCACGCATCAGGACCCTGATCATACACACCTTTTGTTGAAAGGCGATGATGATTAATACTACATATTTCTATGATTATCAGAATTTGCTCGATATCCCGAAAGGATCTACGATTGCCCCTTTGCGTTTGTGTTTTAGATTTTTTTCGCATGGAACACGTCTGGAGTCATTCGAAAGCGGTAACCTTGAGTGGCAAACCACATATCATCGCAAAACCTTGGGCATGGAAAGAACGGAGATAAAACGCCAGCAAGTAAATTCGAGGGCTGCATGGATTTATGTTGTTTTGTTGTTCACGACTCATGCTTAGGGCTTCTGGAATTTAGGGGATGTGGGATGATTTCGGTGTTAGAGTTGGGGCGTTGGGTTCCCCTTGTGATTGTTTTCCTCCACGGCGATGACGGGCACTTCGTGAATCTAGGGACCCATTCTGGCAAGGTTTTGTCAGTAAAACCTCGCAAGAGACTGAAGGCTTATCCCGTCAGGCAACCAATCGTAAAGCCTCAGAAAGAGCTGGGCTTTGGCAATGCCAAAACCCCTATTTTACCAAACTTCCTGAGGCTATCGTCTCATGCAACAAGAAGTCAAGGACAGATACATCATGAACTGAGCCAAGCTTGGCCCTCGTAGAAAGAGCACGAAGTCAGAAGCTTGTTGGTTCGAGCTCGGATTCGTTCAACCCTACACCCCAAAGCCTGAACCCAGCCAACTGTGAGCCACACGTACCCGTCTTGTGGCGCACCGAGGTCAGAAGTGTATTCTTTCGGCATCGTCTTGTCGGAGCCCAAAGCTTTTTGTAGTTTGGCACCAGGGCCTTTCATGTTGAGCCTAAACTGTAACCGCGAAATCCTATACCTTAAACTCGATATCCTAAAAGCTCTCAGCCGTAAATCGTAAGTTCCAGTACAGCATATCGCAGTTAAGGATCCAGGTTCCGAGTTCGCCGATCCCAGACTCGGCATTGCACGACCGAGCTAGGCGGGATGCAAGAACAAGCAAGCTTCTCCCAGCCCTGGACCCACCCCTATGTCGAAGCTGGACACCGCCCACTCCATACCCTGTTCACTGGTATTTTCATAGACAGTAACTGTCTTCGAAGCGAGATGAGCAGTCCCGAATTCCTTGCATACGAATCCACGGGTCAGTTAAACCTTCTCGTCGTTTCTGGGTCTCACCTCCAACCGACTGCACACCTTGAGGGTTTAGGGTGTGGGGTAAGAACCACCAAGAACCTCGCCTGGCAGGTCCGAGTGTGAGCGCCGAAACCTAAACCTCAAGCGATTGAGGTTGGAGCTTTTGATCAATCGCCCGCCAGCCTTGGCTTCGGCTCACGGTGACATGGTGCCCCTGGCCCGGTTACTGTAATGAATCGAAGTTTGAGGGGCTTCACGGTGTCAGGAAGGTACAAGCCCAAGCCTAAACCCGCGAGGTGTTTATGGGGCTTGGCATCTTTTGCCAGCGGGGGGGGGAGCTCGGGGTTCATGATTGGCGGTTGAGGTTTTGAGGCGCGAGGTCTTCCCGACGAGAGTCTCGGACTCATAGCAAGGCTTATTAAAGTAATAATAGGGTCTGAAGAATTACTAGTTCTGATCTTGCCACTACATGATTAGTGTACAGATGGTGCAGCGTCGCCATAGGGTGCGGGCGAGGAGAGTGGGCTCGCCAGCGCTGCACCATAAGTTGCATACCCATCAGCTAGTCTATCTACATATATATATATAAATATATATATATGTATATATAAACCCTGAAACTCTATAAAACCAAACTTGAATCTTGCGTCGATGCTCCTGTCATTGTGGGTTGGAGCGAACAGGTCTTTCCAATCCTCGAAGCAGTTCAGCCCTACGTGGGTGGCGCTCACGGGCGGCTGATGCAGTGTCCTGTGCTTACAATCTGAGTCAGGGCTCTTCGTGTTGCTAAGTATATGCCGGGTGGAATACTTTTTGTTCAGGCAAAAGCTGTTGAGATCTGGATTGAAGGATGGCTGCTGCAACAACCAAGAAGTGCACGATGTAGCCGAGATTAGAATGAATAACAACAGTGACACATTGTGCTGAATATTCACAGAATAGCAGGACATGTTTGGAACGGCAACCACAAGCAGCAACAACCGAAGCACGTACGTAGAGAGAGAGAGAGAGAGAGAGCGAGAGAAGCATGATGGTCATCATGTGTGGGGCTTGGAGTTTAAGTTGGACTTACAACTTAGGGTTTCGGTTTTCGTGTTTAGGGCAGAGGGGGTAGGCTCGCGACGAAGTGTGGTTCGGCTCCGACTCGTTGAGCGCTAGAGAATATGGAGCTCAATAGCTTAGGGTTTAGGGTTTCTGAATATGATGAATAATGATCTCGGAGGAAAAAGGAGCAATGTAAGGACTGCAAGGCGGACACGACCGCCAATTGTTCAGGCCTTTATTGCAATCCATATCATGTCCGGGGCCAGAGATGGGCATGGGGAAGCATGAGAGGTTTGCATGTTGTGGCAAGACGATGCCAGAGTGTCGGGGGTGTTTAGAGTGCACCGAGGATTTCGATTTCGGACTGTCGACAAGAACAAGACATGTTCCTGCAACCCCGAAATTCTGAGCTTTTAAGCCTAAACCTCAAAAGTTCCAAGGTCTCGACGCGTCGGCAGGGAGCCCAAACCTGTGCGAGCGCACTTTGTGCTCCGTTCTTTTGGGTTCAACATTCGAGGAAGATGCGAGTCGATTCCAATGGATGGTTAGGCAGAAATCGCTTGAGCAAAGCCTTAAAACTAGCTAAGTACCCCCACAGCCCAGTTCCCCCAAACCTCCGCCCTGCATAACCGGAATCTGGATCGGCCCGCTGGCATGGCGACCTCGGCTCCTTCTCGAGGTTTGAGGGATTTAGGGTTTGGGTTTAGGGCCTTTAGGGGTTCTTTTTGGAGTCCAGGGAATCCTGTAGCTTCTGTAGTGGTTCTTTTCGGTGTCTGACGAAGTGTTAGACGGCCGCGCGGCTGACAGACCTCTGAGTCCGCGAGAGAGAAAGAGAGAGAGGGTTGATTCCCTGAACATCGGACTGTCGCGGCTTCGGTCTGGCGGGTGCTGGGGATCTGGGATGTGAGAAGTGATGGCCTCCAACCGTATCATCAGACATAAGGCGGTCATGTCGGCAGAAGAACACGAAAACTAATCTCCCCCTTTAGCCTGGAGCTGCGAACTCCAGCTTTGCCTTAAGGTTTGTAAGGGTGTAAGGCCGACATAGTATAGATGACCGAGTCTTCACCAAGATTGTTCCTGTGGGTTCCTGTGCGGGTGGGCCTCTATATGCGCCGCATTGCGCCGCACGCTGCTTGCGTTCTGACGCAAAGGCGGGGTGGCCGCGACAGCTGGCCGAGGAGTGGGGAGACCTCGCATCTCGGCATCTCGAGAGACACACAGAAACTGATCCATGTTTTGCGGGGGCTTAGGGTCTTTCGTGAACTTGGGTTAAAGTCTGTCATCTGTAGGGTCTAGATTCAGGGACAACGACAGGCAGGATCAGGGAAATCACGTTTCGGATATGGCATTCAAAGCTGGGCGCTGTTCCACATGCTTGTCAGAGAGATCTGTTTGAACAGCAGGCTTTAAGCTGTTGCAGATGGGCGTGCCGACTCGAAACGTAAAGCCTTGGGCCAAACACTCCCATGAAGACGTAAACTAGTACAAGCCCAGCCGGAAAACCCTCGTCCGGAACAGCCCCAGCCCTACCACATAGACCCGTGCCCTTAATCCCTGAGAGCCTGGAGCCACGGTTTTTTGTTGCAATAACTCCTATAAACCCTAAACACCCCCTGAACCCTACTATCCCCTTAGCCGCGATCAGGGTTCAGCCTCAGGCCCCCCCCGCCTAGAGATTTAGATTCCTCAAATCACTCAAATCACATTGCGAATCCTTGTATGAATGATATGAGCCGTATAAACTCGCAAGAGTGGGGTGCATGGGTCTAGCCCACTGGACGAGGCACTCGCTTGCCGAGACCTCAGAATGTGGGAACGAAGATTCAGGCTAAAGGCTAAGGTGAAGGGTTCGAGTTTATGTGCAGAATGTTTGAGTTGGGGTTTAGGGTGTATGGGGCGTGGCGGGTTTCGGTTCAGGGGTTGTTGTTTGGTTACAGGGCTCAGGGCTTAAAGGGTTGTAGGACTTGAAATCTGGCGACTTTTGAACTTCCGTGGGCGCCTTTATGTTGGGTGGTTGTGTCGTGATGTCGGCATTTGAGTGATTAAGTTTGTACGGGTTTGTTGATATGTAGTAGTGCTTGACTTGTCATTGTTGGGGGTGTGCTAAGGGCGGGTTTTTAGGGTTTCGAGGTTTGTAGGTCCTAGTGTTCGGGTATCAGAGCTATTTGGTCTGAAGCTTCAGAGCTGTTCTTGTTTGGTGCTTTTGGGGTTTAGCAAAGGATACGATGAAGACGGGACAGGGAACAGGTTGTCTTCTTTGATTTCGCACTGCTTGCAAGGGACAGTTTGTGACTTAATGCCTGCGCCTGTGGAGTCAGGCTTAAGGCTTAAGCGCCTCACGTCTGAAGCCTGATGCACAAATTTTAGAATGAGCGACGGTTCAACGAGTGCACGGACAACGTGGTAGTAAGGCCCTTGTATCATAAACCGTTTGGGAGCCTTAAAGCCCTCTAGACTCTAGAACCCCTTCTCTAGCCATGGCAAAAGTTCTGAGCATTCAGTCTACAGCTATTGCATGCTATTGCTATGATTTCTTGTTACTATCTATGCATGGCTATGATTGTGCACCCTTCGTATATGACTATTTTGTTAAAAGAAACCAGAAAAACCAAAAATGAGCATATGTAGTATGTCAGTATGATTGTGCATCCTTGTCATTATGACTTTTGTTATTGCTATTTTACAAGACTCTATTTAAATACATGGGAGGCCTAGACCCGGTCACGGAGCGAAGACCGTCTTTCAATAGCGCCGCTTGGCCAAAAAGCTACGTGATCCTCTTCGGTTTGGTAAGTATCGAGTTGTTTCTGACGGCTTTAGATGATCGGTTTGTGTTGTTCTGTGCAGCATCGGGATATTGAGGGGATGTATATGAGCTGCTTGAGGGCTTGATATAGGTGTGCCGATAGTTGGAATAGGTTTTGCTACGGGCTTCATGCAGGATGTTTTTGGCGCTATCAAGATTATGAAGGGGGCACCTGCAGAACTAGGCTCCAATACACCTGGTGTGTTGACTGCCTCGCCCATGCTTTGGTGTTCTTCTTTGTGAAGTGAATAAGAGTCGCGACAATCTTGAGGTCCCGAATGCATGAAAGCCTGGAAATTTGTGCTTACCTTCGATATGATTTTTTGGTATCATTGACATAGTGATGTAATTGTTCCCTGTGAAGGCGATGGTAATCCCCAAACCCTACGCCTTGCAAGCCCTAAAGCACTGAACTCAGAAAGCCCGTATCCACACCTTTAGATAAAGACCCTCAGCCCGGAAGGCCCTAATCGGTGAGTGTTGCAAGTCAAAAGCGCTAAAGCCCGAAAGCCCAGGTTAAAAACCCAAGACCAAAACCCCAGCCCTATACAATCATAAATAGAGCCCGAAAGCCCGAGCAGGTTGAAAACCCTAAAGGCCCGAAAGCCCTTCAGCAGGTTGTCAAGTCTCTGGCCAGACTCACCATGTTTCGCCCCCGCGGGCCGACTCCTCAAGGGTGGCTTGGGGCTGGCATCCGGGATTCGGATTCTGGGAAGCGAAAGCAACTGGGATGGGACATCTCCAGTGGTGGTATGTAGACTGACTGCAAGAGGAATGAAGATAGTGACGGTTATGACCCTGACAGACAAGGAAAGCAGCAGTACAGTGGTCTGAACTTTGCGAACACCGACCAAACAGAAAAGCAAACATCACTGCCACGCTGCCCTTCCATTCCCAAGTTCGGTTTGTGAGTTCATACGGCCCAAGAATCTACCCCACTAGGATTTCGATTTTGAGCTTGCGGACCAAGCCTTGGTTACTTCCTGACGTCCTTTATTTTACTGTTTGGGTTCTTTGTGTACTTGTTGTGGTCTTGTTGTCCTTGCACTCTCTTCCTACCTTCTGCTATGTTGCTCTCTTCTTTTTATATAATCCGTCGTTTCGGAGTCAAGCGACCTCACATAAACCGTTTTGGCTCGCCATGTTGAAATCCAAACCCCTCAAACCCAAAGCACTAAAACGTCGCGAGCATACAACGAAGACTTTCTTGTCCGGCAACCTCATGCGAGGTCGTTCGCGGCACAGGAACATGGTGCAGAGGACCCTTTTGCTTCCGGGACGACGTTTGGGCTGCAGCATTGTATGTACAAGGGCTGGCAAAAAATCAGCAGTGGGTTGGTGCACTATACGATGTTGCTCGGATGGGTCCCAAACGCCTGATGCCCTCATAGTTCCCATGTTCGCAAGCCCTCGACCCTAAGCTCGGGAACCCTTATGAAAGGGAACTGCAACTCGGAAGGCCTCCGAGTTGCTAGAGGCGCTCAGACCGTCAGTCTTGATTTGGTTTGGCCTCTTGTCGACGGACTACCGCATGCAAGGCCAGCCTTACAGAGAGCAGAACCCAAACACGCACAAGGCTGAAGTTCGCGGAGGGTTCATCTCCAATAACTATTCGGCCCCTAATTATGCCCCAAACCCAAAACTCGAATTAGAAGCTTCCTCTACCCGAACCCTAATTAATGCTTATACCCAGATCCGTGGACTCTAAATCTTAAGTCTTTGCGAAGCCCTATAATTAACTCTACACTCCAGTCTTTCTCACTGCCTTGCGCGCCAGCCAGGGCTCTCCCGGTAAGGGTGGAAGCAGCCCGTGCCCCCGGCTTTACTTCGACCGGGGAGTGGGCTCCCGTTCAAGCCATCAAAATGACTATGGACATCCATAGGCCATAGCGTGCGGCGCGGAAATTTGAAGGGCAGTTGATTTGGGTAAGTTCAAAGATGGCATGTGTGCTCAAAAGAATACTTGTAGCTACAAAATCAGGGCGCCATCGAGGGTGTGTAGAGGGGATGTCCAATATTGCTATAGGGTTTGCTCAGGGCCGTACGCTGTTCGGCTTGAGGGATTCTTCGTAGCTGAGCAGTTCGCCTTCTGCAGATCAAGTTTGATTCGGTTGCATGTAGCCCCACAAACTCAGCAACAAGGTTAGCGATTCGGTCATGAGCAGACGCAAGTGGATTTGGTCCGTTGATGTGTGTAAACGGGTGATCTGGGCTTGATCAATTTTGCCCTAAGTGCCCAAAGTACAGAAACTCATGTATTCCTTCAAACATTGACCTTTATTGCTATCCTAAACCAAGTATCTCATTCAAGGGCACTTCGGACGCTTAGGAGGGACGTTGCAAAGGAGACCGATAATGTACGAATTCAGAGCCCCAATACAGGCGTTCCTTGCTGGAAGTTCTCAGCTGGAACTCCAAACTCACAGTTTGAGTTTCGGAGCACTCGGACGTGACCGTCAAACTCCCTAGGCCCTAGAGCGGCCCAAGAGCTTAGCAGGCTGCTAATCCTCAAAGAACCCTCTTCAAAGTCGCGGATGCCAGGTCCGATGGTTCTGCCTCGCCGGAAGGATCTGGGCCCTGGTTGGGCATAGGGTCCAGGTTTCCCAAAACGGGGTGAGGGCGTTTAGGGTTTAGGGCTGCTATACTATAAGTCGGAAAAATGGGGTGACGGTAGCGAGAGAGACAGAGAGCCAGAGTGTGTGCGGTTTGAAGCCAAGCCCATGCTGAAACAGGTTGAAGCCGTGTTGTTTGCGGTGTTCTGCCTTGCATCTAAATGAGCACGAATCACGAAACCATCAAACCTAAACCCAGCATGCTGGATATCACTTGCGACCTACGCTGCAGTCAGCCTTCTTTGTTCTTTCGCAGCTCCAACCATTTCGCAGCTCAAACCACCAGTATTTATCACGAAAGCTCGCGTAGCAGAGCTTGAGTTTAGTCTTGCTTCTAGCAGATTCTAGCAGAGAGGCAGTCCAGGGCCAGAAACCAGCGTAGTATTGATAGTATCAATTTAGGGGGGGGGGGGGGGGGGGCTAAATTGAACGGTTCATACGAAAGCCTGTGTTTTG